>RJWK010025862.1:0-27398 GCA_004363435.1 Platanista minor | reverse complement strand
GCTCCGACCGAAGCCCGAGCCTCAGCTCCCAGCCCCGCCCGCCCCGGCGGCGGAGCAGACAAGCCTCTCGGGCTGCTGAGTGCCGGTCGGCGCCGATCCTCCGTGCGGGGATCTCCCCGCTTTGCCCTCCGCGCCCCAGTTGCTGCGTTCTCCTCCACGACTCCGAAGCTTTTCCCCTCCGCCACCCACAGTCTCCGCCCGCGAAGAGGCTTCTCAGTGTGTGAAAACCTTTCCTGCTTCACAGCTCCCTCCCACTGGTGCCGGTCCCGTTCCTATCCTCTGTCTCTGTTTTCAGGGTTTTTTTGTTTGCCCTACCGAGGTAAGTGTGGAGTTTCTTGCCTTTTGGGAGGTCTGAGGTCTTCTGCCAGCGTTCAGTAGGTGTTCTGCAGGAGTTGTTCCACGTGTAGCTGTATTTCTGGTGTATCTGTGGGGAAGAAGGCAATCTCCGCGTCTTACTCTTCCGCCATCTTGTCGAGACTTATATTTTTAAAGCAATTATTTTTAACCAATTAACCACACACGTTTGAGAGTATCTTTTTTTCACTTTTGAACATGTTAAAAGGAAACCAAGTATCAGGAGGGACACTAGAACAGGTGTTTTTTCTAGCTGAATTTTGTGGCAATAAATCCTGGGAAAAGACTTAGTAGTCTCTGAATCTGAATCCTTCAGAGTCTATCAGTTCACTGAGACCACTTTTGCTCCTGTTTTCATAAAAAACTGTTGGCCTAGCGAGTAATACTAAATGTTCACACATTTTATATTGTGGAGAATATTTTTTCCTGAATCTAAGTGTTTATATTTTTTTAGTCATTAGCAGGTGATCCTGCTCTTAATCTTTAGAGCAGATAAAACTTTAGATAAAACTTTAGAGGTGACTATCCCTGGATTGGCTTGAGGGAAAATTGCCCTGTGTGACATTCAGCAGCTCACTTAACTTCTCATCTCTAATTGAGGGATCTGAAAAAAAGGGACTTTAAGGTCCCTTGCATTCACTTATTGAATACTTATTTACTGAGAATTGTAAGCAATGGAGATACATTTGTGAATGAGACAGGCAGGGATTATACTCTCACATTGCATGATGGAGTACACAGATTCTTATAAGTAAAAATATAATGAAAGAAAAATAACTTTAAGAAGGGTTACGAAGAAAACAAATCAGGGTAATGTGGAATGGTGATAGGGAGGGGCCAACATTAGATGGAATGATCTATGAAGTCTTGTTGGAAGAGCTAACATCTGAGCTATCATCCAGGTGAGCAGAAAACAGCAGTCATTTGAAGCTCTAGGTCAAGGACATTCTAGGCAGAGGGAAGAGCAAGAACAAAGGCCCGGAGGTGGGCACAAATCTGCATGATGTAAGAACACTGTGGGATTGGAGAGAGAAGATGGTGGAAGAGTAAGAGGCAGAGATTACCTTCCTACCCACAGATACACCAGAAATACATCTACACGTGGAACAACTCTTACAGAACACAAACAGGGGCGTGGAGGGCAAAGTGGAGAGATTCCCGCACAAAGGATCGCTGCCAAACAGCACTCACCAGAGCGAGAGGCTTGTCTGCTCCCACGCTGGTGTGGGCGGCGTTGGGAGCTGAGGCTCTGGCTTCAGTCAGAGAGCAGGGAGAGGACTGGGGTTGGGGGCGTGAACACAGCCTGCAGGGGGTTAGTGCACCACGGCTAGCCAGGAGGGAGTCCGGGAAAAGTCTGGACCTGCCGAAGAGGCCAGAGACTTTTCCTTCCCACTTTGTTTCCTTGTGCTCGAGGAGAGGGGATTATATGGGAACATATGTATATGTATAACTGATTCACTTTGTTATAAAGCAGAAACTAACACCATTGTAACGCAATTATACTCCAATAAAGATGTTAAAAAAAAAAAAGAGCGCTGCTTAAAGGAGCTCCAGAGACTGGCGCGAGCTGCATCTAACAGAATGGACGACAGAGACGGGCCTGAGATGCTAAGGTTGCTGCTGCTGCCACCAAGAAGCCAGTGTGTGAGCACAGGTCACTCTCCACATCTCCCCTCCCGGAGCCAGTGCAGCCCACCAATGCCAGGGTCCCGTGATCCAGGGACAACTTCCCCAGGAGAGTGTACGGCATGCCTCAGGCTGGTGCGCTGGCCTCTGCCAACGCAGGCTTGCCCCACACAACGTGCCCCACCCTCCCTCCTTCCTGAGTGTGCCAGAGCCCCCGAGGGAGCTGCTCCTTTAACCCCGTCCTGTCTGAGTGAAGAACAGAAGCCCTCTGGCGACCTACAGGCAGAAGTGGGGCTAAATCCAAAACTGAGCCCCGGGAGCAGTGCAAACAAGGAGGAGAAAGGGAAATATCTCCCAGCCGCCTCAGGAACAGCTGATTAAATCCCCACAATCAAGTTGATGTAGGCTGCATCTGTGGAATACATGAATAGACAACGAAACACCCCAAATTGAGGAGGTGAACTTTAAGAACAAGATTTATTATTTTTTCCCCTTTTCCTCTTTTTATGGGTGTGTATATTTATTCTTCTGTGTGAGATTTTGTCTGTATAGCTTTGCTTTCACCATTTGTCCTAGGGTTCTATCTGTGCATTTTTTTTAACTTTTAAAAAAATTTTCTATCTTAATAATTATTTTTTATTTTAATAAACATATTTTATTTTATCTAACATTATTCTATTTTATACTCTTTCTTTCTTTCTTTCTTTCTCTCTTTCTTTCTTTCTTTCTTTCTTTCATTTTTCTCCCTTTTATTCTGAGCCATGTGGATGAAAGGCTCTATGTGCTGCAGCCAAGAGTCAGTGCTGTGACTCTGAGGTGGGAGAGCCAACTTCAGGACACTTGTCCACAAAGTACCTCCCAGCTCCACCTAATATCAAATGGCAAAAATGGTCCAGAGATCTCCATCTCAACACGAGCACCCAGCTTCACTCAGTGACCAGCAAGCTACAGTGCTGGACACCCTATGCCTAATAACTAGCAAGACAGGAACACAACCCCACCCATTAGAAGAGAGGCAGCCTAAAATCATAATAAGTCCACAGACACCTCAAAACACACCAACAGGTGTGGACCTGCCCACCAGAAAGACAATATCCAGCCTCATCCATCAGAACTCAGGCACTAGTCCCTTCCACCAGAAAGCATACACAACCCACTGAACCAAATTTAGCCACTGGAGACAGAAACCAAAAACAACGGGAACTAAGAACCTGAATCCATAAAAAAGGAGACCACAAACAGTAAGATAAGAAAAATGAGAAGACAGAAAAACACACAGCAGATGAAGGAGCAAGATAAAAACCCACCAGATCTAACAAATGAAGAGGAAATAGACAGTCTATCTGGAAAAAAAATTCAGAATAATGAGAGTAAAGATGATCCAAAACCTTGGAAATAAAATTAACAGGGACCTAGAAGCACTAAAGATGAATCAAGCAACAATGAACAACACAATAAATGAAATTAAAAATACTCTAGATGGGATCAATGGCAGAATAACTGAGGCAGAAGAACAGATAAGTGACCTGGAAGATAAAATAGTGGAAATAACTACTGCAGAGCAGAATAAAGAAAAAAGAATGAAAAGAACTGAGGACAGTCTCAGAGACCTCTGGGATAACAAAAATCGCCCCAACATTCGAATTATAGGCGTTCCAGAGGAAGAAGAGAAAAAGAAAGGGACTGAGAAAATATTTGAAGATATTATAGTTGAAAACTTCCTTAATATGGGAAAGGAAATAGTTAATCAAGTCCAGGAAGCACAGAGAGTCCCATACAGGATAAATCCAAGAAGAAACACGCAAAGACACATACTAATCAAATTATCAAAAATTAAATACAAAGAAAACATATTAAAAACAGCAAGGGAAAAACAACAAACAACACACAAGGGAATCCCCATGAGGTTAACAGCTGATCTGTCAGCAGAAACTCTTGTAGCCAGAAGGGACTGACTGGACATATTTAAAGTGATGAAGGAGAAAAACCTGCAACCAAGATTACTCTACCCAGCAAGGATCTCATTCAGATTTGATGGAGAAATTAAAACCTTTACTGACAAGCTAAAGCTGATTGAGGTCAGCACCACAAAACCAGCTTAACAACAAATGCTAAAGGAACTTCTCTAGGCAAGAAACACAAGAGAAGGAAAAGACCTACAATAACAAATCCAAAACAATTAAGAAAATGGGAATAGGAACATCAATATCGATAATCAGCTTAAATGTAAACGGATTAAATTCTCCCACCAAAAGACACAGACTTGCTGAATGGATACAAAAACAAGACCCATATATATGTTGTCTACAAGAGACGCTCTTCAGACCTAGAGACACATACAGATTGAAAGTAAGGGGATGGAAAAAGATATTCCATGCAAATGGAAATGAAAAGAAAGCTGGAGTAACAATTCTCATATCAGACAAAATAGACTTTAAAATATAGACTATTAGAAGAGACAAATAAGGATACTATATAATGATCAAGTGGTCGATCGAAGAAGAAGATATAACAATTATAAATATTAATGCATGCAACACAGGACCATCTAAATAGATAAGGCAAATACTAACAGCCATAAAAGGGGAAATCGACAGAAGCACATTCATAGTAGGGGACTTTAACACCCCACTTTCACCAATGGACAGATCATCCAGAATGAAAATAAATAAGGAAACACAAGCTTTAAATGATACATTAAACAAGATGGACTGAATTGATATTTATAGGACATTCCATCCAAAAACAACAGAATACACATTTTACTCAAGTGCTCATGAAACGTGCTCCAGAATACATATCTTGGGTCACAAATCAAGGCTTGGTAAATTTAAGAAAATTAAAATTGTATCAATATCTTTTCTGATCACAATGCTATGAGACTAGATATCAGTTACTGCAAAAGATCTGTAAAATATACAAACATATGGAGGCTAAACAATACACTCCTTAATAACGAAGTAATCACTGAAGAAATCAAAGAGGGAATCAAAAAAATACCTAGAAACAAATGACAATGCAGACACGACGACCCAAAACCTAAGGGATGCAACAAAAGCAGTTCTAAGAGGGAAGTTTATAGCAATATAATCCTATGTTAAGAAACAGGAAACATCTCGAATAAACAACTTAACCTTAAACATAAAGTAATTAGAGAAAGAAGAGCAAAAAAACCGCAAAGTTAGCAGAAGGAAAGAAATCATAAAGATCAGATCAGAAATAAATGAAAAAGAAATGAAGGAAACGATAGCAAAGATCAATAGAAGTAAAAGCTGGTTGTTTTAGAAGATAAACAAAATTGATAAAGCATTAGCCAGACTCAGCAAGATAAAAAGGGAGAAGACTCAAATCAATAAAATTAGAAATGAAAAAGGAGACGTAACAACTGACACTGCAGAAATACAAAAGATCATGAGAGATTACTACAAGCAACTCTATAACAATAAAATTGACAACCTGCAAGAAATGGAAAAATTCTTAGAAATGCACAACCTGCCAAGACTGAATCAAGAAGAAATAGAAAATATGTACAGAGCAATCACAAGCACTGAAATTAAAACTGTGATTAAAAATCTTCCAACAAACAAAAGCCCAGGACCAGATGGCTTCACAGGCATATTCTATCAAACATTTGGAGAAGAGTTAACTCCTATCCTTCTCAACCTCCTCCAAAATATAGCAGAAGGATGAGCACCCCCAAATTCATTCTACGAGGCCACCATAACCGTGATACCAAAACCAGACAAGGATGTCACAAAGCAAGAATACTACAGGCCAATATCACTGATGAACATAGATGCAAAAATCCTCTACAAAATACTAGCAAACAGAATCCAACAGCACATTAAAAGGATCATACACCGTGATCAAGTGGGGATTATTCCACGAATGCAAGATTTCTTCAATATACGCAAATCATTCAAAGTGATACACCATATTAACAAATTGAAGGAGAAAAGACATATGATCATCTCAATAGATGCAGAGAAAGCTTTCGACAAAGTTCAACACCCATTTATGATAAAAACCCTGGAGAAAGTAGGCGTAGAGGGAACTTTCCTCAACATAATAAAGGCCATATATGACATCCCCACAGTCAACATCGTACTCAATGGTGAAAAACTGAAAGCATTTCCACTAATATCAAGAACAAGACAAGGTTGCCCACTCTCATCACTCTTATTCAACATAGTTTTAGGAAGTTTTAGCCACAGCAATCAAAGAAGGAAAGGAAATAAAAGGAATCCAAATCGGAAAAGAAGAAGTAAAGCTGTCACTATTTGCAGATGACATGATTCTATACATAGAGAATCCTAAAGATGCTACCAGAAAACTACTAGAGCTAATCAATGAATTTGCTAAAGTAGCAGGATATAAAATTAATGCACAGAACTCTCTGGCATTCCTATATACTAATGATGAGAAATCTGAAAATAAAATCAAGAAAACACTCCCATTTACCATTGCAACAACAACAAAATATCTGGGCATAAACCTACCTAAGGAGACAAAAGACCTGTATGCAGGGAATTATAAGACACTGATGAAAGAAATTAAAAATGCTACTAATAAATCGAAAGATATACAATGTTCTTGGATTGGAAGAATCAACACTGTGAAAATGACTCTACTACACAAAGCAATCTACAGATTCAATGCAATCCGTATCAAACTACCACCAGCAATTTTCACAGGACTGGAACAAAAAAATTCACAACTTGTATGGAAACAAAAAAAGATCCCGATTAGCCAAAGCAATCTTGAGAAAGAAAAACGGAGCTGGAGGAATCAGGCTCCCTGACTTCAGACTGTACTGCAAAGCTACAGTAATCAAGACAATATGGTACTGGCACAAAAACAGAAACATAGATCAATGGAACAGGATAGAAAGCCCATAGATATATCCACACATATATGGTTACCTTATTTTTGATAAAGGAGGCAGCAATGTACAGTTGAAAAAGGACAGCCTCTTCAATAAGTGGTGCTGGGAAAACTGGACAGGTACATGTAAAAGTATGAGACTAGAACACTCCCTAACACCATACACAAAAATAAGCTAAAAATGGATTAAAGACCTAAATGTAAGGCCAGAAACTATCAAACTCTTAGAGGAAAACATAGGCAGAACACTCTATGGCATAAATCACCACATTATTCTTTTTGACCCATCTCCTAGTGAAATGGAAATAAAGTCAAAAATATATAAATGAGACCTAATGAAACTTCAAAGCTTTTGCACAGGAAAGGAAACCATAAACAAGACCAAAAGACAACCCTCAGAATGGGAGAAAATATTTGCAAATGAAACAACTGGCAAAGGATTAATCTCCAAAATTTACAAGTAACACATGCAGCTCAATAAAAAACAAACAACCCAATCCAAAAATGGGAAGAAGACCTAAACAGACATTTCTCCAAAGAAGATATACAGGCTGCCAACAAACACTTGAAACAATGCTCAACTTCATTAGTCGTTAGAGAAATGCAAATCAAAACTACAATGAGATATCATCTCACACCAGTCAGAATAGCCATCATCAACAAGTCTAGAAACAATAAATGCTGGAAAGGGTGTTGAGAAAAGGGAGCACTCTTGCACTGCTGGTGGGAATATGAATTGGTACAGCCACTATGGAGAACAGTATGGAGGTTCCTTAAAAAACTACAAATAGAACTATCATATCACCCAGCAATCCCACTACTGAGCATATACCCTGAGAAACCATAATACAAAAAGAGTCATGTACCAAAATGTTCATTGCAGCTCTATTTACAATAGCCAGGAGATGGAAACAATGTAAGTGTCCATCATTAGATGAATGGATACAGAAGATATGGCACATATATACAATGGAATATTACTCAGCCATAAAGAGAAACGAAATGCAGTTATTTGTAGTGAGGTGGATGGATCTAGAGTTTGTCATACAGAGTGAAGTAAGTCAGAAAGAGAATGACAAATACCACATGCTAACACATATATATGGAATCTAAGGAAAAAAGAAATGTCGTGAAGTACCTAGGGGCAAGACGGGAATAAAGACACACACCTACTAGAGAATGGACTTGAGGATATGCGGAGGGAGAGGGGTAAGCTGTGATAAAGTGAGAGAGTTGCATGGACATATATACACTACCAAAAGTAAAATGGATAGCTAGTGGGAAGCAGCCGCATAGCACAGGGAGATAAGCTCAGTGCTTTGTGACCACCTGGATGGGTGGGATAGGGAAGGTGGGAGGGAGGGAGACGCAAGATGGAAGAGATATGGGAACATATGTATATGTATAATTGATTCACTTTGTTATAAAGAAGAAACTAACACCATTGTAAAGTAATTATACTCCAATAAAGATGAAGAAATAGAAAAAAAAGAAAAATAAATTGAAAAATATAAAAAAATAAAATAAAATATACCAACTATATACTGCGTTATTAAAAAAAAAAGAGCACTGTGTCTTGATTGTCATTCGTGAGGGGCATAAATGATGAAAAGGTGAGAGACAGGAGGGTCAAGACCACGATTGATGTTGGCAGTCTGTGATGCTATCCTGCTATGAATACTTTTCTACCTTAATAGTGCACAGTAGATGTCACATGACCACATAGGTGAATAACAGAGGTCCCAGAAACCATATTGGGATGGATAAAGTAGTCAAGGCACTAGCAAGATCACAAGGTCTGAAATCCCATCTTAAATGAGATATATTTGAAAATAAAATTTGTAAATATTTAAAGCACATAATTATCATTTTATGTACATATACATTGTGAAATAATTGATACAATGAAGCTAATAAGCACATCAATTACCTCACATAGTTGTCTAAATTTCATTTAATATTCAGACATATTTTCTTTGAACCCAATCATCATAATTTTGTTTAGAAGTGAATAAGAAATGGAAGCTGACCAAAGTAATACTTTTTCTAAGAATGACTGCTTCACACGTGTTTCTAAATATTAACCCATTAAAAAGACATTTCTACAAAATTTTGAATTTATTTTTCCAATATTAATTAACACTTCTACATTTTATACTACTCATTTGTAAAATAATAGTTTACTAACCAAAATTATAAGTTAATGACTGAAATGCATGGTAAAATATTCTTGATAAGAATTTTTTCATGTCTGAGAATTCTGATATGAACCCCAGATTTTCAATTTGATTTTGACATTGATATATCCACAGTATAAGAACTTAGTGTTGGCTAAGGAATTAAGGATCGCTCAAGGCTTTCCTTCTCACTACACTAAAAGTGTTTACTATGATGTGAAATCTCATGTGTGTATAAGTGCATTCAACGATGTCTTCAGTTACAATTGTCTCCATGCTAGTTACATACACATGGCATGTGAATCTTCTGCATTGACAAATATTTTCCCCTTTGTTGCATTTCTACTGATTACCATTTAAATTCAGGCTAAATTCTTCCATAAATTTAAAGTTTCCTAAAATTTTTTCTGGGTTAGTGTTTACACTACACTCTAATTATAATTATTGATTATAGTTATATATGAGTCTGCTTAATTCCTAACATCTCATTCCCAGGTTTCTCACATAAAGGACTAGGGTTCATACCTAAAGAAACTTACTATTTTTTGCAGCTACATTCATTCACACTAAGAAAACTTGCATGGATATTATTTCTTGAATTTAAAGGTCACTATTCCTGAAATGACACAAAATAATAATTAAATAAGAAACAAAATATAAGAATGATTCATATGACATTGTGGGAATTAAATTGTTGAAAACAATGTGAGGCCCGTGTGAGTATGTTTCAAATATTTATAATTATATAGGGAAGTATATGAAATTGAGGAATATATTAGTGAATAGAAATATGGTTTAGAATAATGTAAATAATATGTTCAATGTTTCATGAGAGAAATAATAAAATAAAGATCAGAAGCTGCAAAATATATGACAGTGGAAATCATTAACAATAAGAGATCATGACAAAGATGAAGAAACATGAAATTTTAACTCCCAAGAGGACAGGAACTTTGTTTTCTGAGGTAAAAAGTGGAAAAGTGGGAAGATGGTGGAAGGGTAAGACACGGAGATCACCTTCCTCACCACAGATACACTAGCAATGCATCTACAAGTGGAACAACTCCTACAAAACACCTACTGAACACTGGAAGAACTCAGACCTCCCAAAAGGTAAGAAATTCCCCACGTACCTGGGTAGGGCAAAAGAAAGAAGAAAACACAGAGACAAAAGAATAGGGATGGGACCTGCACCAGTGGGAAGGAGGTGTGAAGGAGGAAAGTTTTCCACACAGTAGGAAGCCCCTTCACGGGCTGAGATTGTGGGTGGCGGAGAGGGGAAGCTCCAGAGCCACGGAGGAGAGAACAGCAACAGGGGTGTGGAAGGCAAATCAGAGAGATTCCTGCACAGAGGGTCAGTGCCAACTGGCAATCATCAGCCCAAGAGACTTGTCTGCTCATCCGCCGGGGTGGGCGGGGCTGGGAGCTGAGGCTTGGCCTTCGAAGGTCGTATCCCAGGGAGAGGACTGGGGTTGGCGACGTGAACACAGCCTGCAGGGTGTTAGTGCACCACGGCTAGCCGAGAGGGAGTCCGGGGAAAAGTCTGGACCTGCCGAAGAGGCAAGAGACTTTTTCTTCCCTCATTGTTTGCTGGCGCGCAAGGCGAGGGGATTAAGAGCGCTGCTTAAAGGAGATCCAGAGAGGGGGGCGAGCTGCGGCTAACAGTGTGGACCACAGAAACGGGCCTGAGATGCTAGGGCTGCTGCTGCCGCCACCAAGAAGCCTGTGTGCGAGCACAGGTCACTCTCCACACCTCCCTTCCGGGAGCCTGTGCAGTCCGCCACTGCCAGGGTCCCTGGATCCAGGGACAACTTCCCCGGGAGAAAGCACGGAGTGCCTCAGGCTGGTGCAACATCCCGCCGGACTCTGCTGCCACAGCCTCGCCCCTCACTCCGTGCCCCTCCCTCCCCCCGGCCTGAGTGAGCCAGAGCCCACGAGTCAGCTGCTCCTTTAACCCCTGTCCTGAGTGAAGAACAGACGCCCTCTGGCGACCTACACGCAGAGGTGGGACCAAATCCAAAGCTGAGACCGAGGAGCTTTGCGAACAAAGAAGAGAAAGGGAAATCTCTCCCAGCAGCCTCAGAAGCAGCGGATTAAATCTCCACAATCAACTTGATGTACCCTGCCTCTGTGGAATACATGAATAGACAACGAATCATCCCAAATTGAGGAGGTGGAATTTGCGAGCAAGATTTATTATACTTTTTCCCCTTTTCCTCTTTTTGTGAGTGTGTATGTGTATTCTTCTGTGTGAGATATTGTCTGTAAAGCTTTGCATTCACCATTTGTCCTAGGGTTTTATCGGTCCGTTTTTTTGTTTGTTTGTTTTACTTTTTAAAAAATGTTCTACCTTAATATTTATTTTTTTATTTTAATAAACTTATTTTATTTTATCTTACATTATTCTATTTTATCCTTTTTCTTTCTTTCTTCCTTTCTTCCTTCCTTTCTGCCTTCCTGCCTTCCTTCCTTTCTTTCTTTCTTTCTTTCTTCTTCCTTCCTTCCTTCCTTCCTTTCTATCTTTCTTTCTTCATTTCTTTCTAATTTTTCACCCTTTTATTCTGAGCCATGTGGATGAAATGCTGTTGGTGCTGCAGCCATTATTCAGTGCTGTGCCTCTGAGATGGGAGAGCCAAATTCAGGACACTGGTCTACAAGAGACTTCCCAACTCCACAAAATATCAAATGGTGAAAATCTCCAATAGATCTCAATCTCAACTCCAGCACCCATGTTCACTCAACGACCAGCAAGCTACAGTGATGCACACACTATGTCAAAAAACTAACAAGAAAGGGACACAACACCACCCATTAACAGAGAGGCTACCTAATATCATAATAAGTCCACAGACACCCCAAAACACACCATCAGCCGTGGACTTGCCCACCAGAAAGACAATATTCAGCCTCATCCACCAGAACACAGGCACTAGTCCCCTCCACCAGGAAGCCTACACAACCCACTGAACCAGCTTTAGCCACTGGCGAGAGACACCGAAAACAACGCGAACTACGAACCTAAAGCCAGAAAAAAGGAGACCCCAAACACAGTAAGGTAAGCAAAAGGAGAAGACAGAAAAACACACAGCAGATGAAGGATAAAAACCCACCAGACCTAACACATGAAGAGGTAATAGGCAGTATATCTGAAAAAGAATTCAGAATAATGATAGTAAACATGATCCAAAACCTTGAAAATAGAATTAACAAGGACCTAGAAGAACTAAAGATGAAACAAGCAATGATGAACAGCACAATAAATAAAATTAAAAATACTCTAGATGGGATCAATGGCAGAATAACTGAGGCAGAAGAACGGAGAAGTGTGCTGGAAGATAAAATAGTGGAAATAATTACTGCAGAGCAGAATAAAGAAAAAAGAATGAAAAGAACTGAGGACAGCCTCAGAGACCTCTGGGACAACAATGAACGCACCAACAGTCGAATTATAGGGGTTCCAGAAGAAGAAGAGAAAAAGAAAGGGACTGAGAAAACATTTGAAAAGATTATAGGGGAAAACTCCCCTAATATGAGAAAGGAAATAGTTAATCAAGTCCAGGAAGCACAGAGGGTCCCATATAGGATAAATCCAAGGAGAAACACGCCAAGGCACATACTAATCAAACTATCAAAAATTAAATACAAAGAAAACATATTAAAAGCAACAACGGAAAAACAACAAATAACACACAAGGGAATCCCCATAAGGCTAACAGCTGAACTTTCTGCAGAAACTCTTCAAACCAGAAGGGACTGCAGGACATATTTAAAGTGATGAAGGAGAAAAACCTGCAACCAAGATTACTCTACCCAGCAAGGATCTCACTCAGATTTGATGGAGAAATTAAAATCTTTACAGAGAAGCAAAAGCTGATTGAGGTCGGGACCACTTAACCAGCTTTACAACAAATGCCAAAGGAACTTCTCTAGGCAAGAAACACAACAGAAGGAAATGACCTACAATACCAACCCCAAAACAATTAAGAAAATGGGAATAGGAACATACATATCGATAATCACCTTAAATGTAAATGGATTAAATGCTCCCACCAAGACACAGACTGGCTGAATGGATACAAATTCAAGACCCATATATATGCTGTCTACAAGAGACCCACTTCAGACCTAGAGACACATACAGACTGAAAGTAAGGGCATGGAAAAAGTTATTCCATGCAAATGGAAACCAAAAGAAAGCTGGAGTAGCAATTATCATGTCAGACAAAATAGACTTTAAAAGAGATTATTAGAAGAGACAAAGAAAGACACAACATAATGATCAAGGGGTCGATCCAAGAAGAAGATATAACAATTGTAAATATTTATGCACCCAACACAGGAGCACCTCAATACATAAGGCAACTACTAACAGCCATAAAAGGGGAAATCGACAGTAACACACTCATAGTTGGGGACATTCACACCCCACTTTCACCAATGGACAGATCATCCACAATGAAAATAAATAAGGAAACACAAGTTTTAAATGATACATTAAACAAGATGGACTTAATTGATATTTATAGGACATTCCATCCAAAAACAACAGAATACACATTTTTCTCAAGTGCTCATGGAACATTCTCCAGGATAGATCATATCTTGGGTCACAAATCACGCCTTGGTAAAGTTAAGAAAATTGAAATTGTTTCAGGTATCTTTTCTGACCACAATGCTATGAGGCGAGATATGAATTACAAGAAAAGATCTGTAAAAATACTAATACTTGGAGGCTAAACAATACAATACTTAATAAAGAAGTGATCACAGAAGAAATCAAAGAGGAAATCAAAAAATACCTAGAAACAAATGACAATGCACACACAATGACACAAAACCTATGAGATACAGCAAAAGCAGTTCTAAGAGGGAAGTTTATGGCAATACAATCCTACCTTAAGAAACAGGAAACATCTCAAATAAACAACCTAAACTTGCATTTAAACCAAGTAGAGAAAGAAGAACAAAAATCCCCAAAGTTATCAGAATGAAATAAATCATAAAAATAAGATCAGAAATAAATGAAAAATAAATGAAGAAAAAGAGAGCAAAGATCAGTAAAACTAAAGGATGATTCTTTGAGAAGATAAACAAAGTTGATAAACCATTAACCAGACTCATCAAGAAGAAGAGGGAGAAGCCTCAAATCACTAGAATTAGAAATGAAAAAGGAGAGGTAACAACTGACACTGCAGAAATACAAAAGATCATGAGAGATTACTACAAGCAACTCTATGCCAATAAAATGGACAACCTGGGAGAAATGGACAATTTTTTAGAAATGCACAACCTGCAAAGACTGAATCAGGAAGAAATAGAAAATATGAACAGAGCAATCACAAGCACTGAAATTGAAACTGTGATTAAAAATCTTCCAACAAACAAAAGCCCAGGACCAGATGGCTTCACAGGCAAATTCTATCAAACATTGAGAGAAGAGGTAAAACCTATACTTCTCAAACTCTTCCAAAATATAGCAGAGGGAGGAACACTCCCAAATTCATTCTATGAGGCCACCATCAATCTGATACCAAAACCAGACAAGGATGTCACAAAGAAAGAAAAGTATAGGCCAATATCACTGATGAATATAGATGCAAATATCCTCAACAAAATACTAGCAAACAGAATCTAACAGCACATTAAAAGGATCATACACCATGGTCAAGTGGGGTTTATTCCAGGAATGCAAGGATTCTTCAATATACGCAAATCAATCAACGTGATACACCATATTAAAAAATTGAAGGAGAAAAACCATATGATCATCTCAATAGATGCAGAGAAAGCTTTCGACAAAATTCAACTTGCATTTATGTTAAAACATTGGAGAAAGCTGGCATAGAGAGAACTTTCCTCAACATAATAAAGGCCATATATGACAAAGCCACAGCCAACATCATCCTCAATGGTGAAAAACTGAAAGCATTTCCAATAAGATCAGGAAGAAGACAAGGTTGCCCACTCTCCCCACTCTTATTCAACATAGTTTTTGAAGTTTTAGCCACAGCAATCAGAGAACAACAGGAAATAAAAGGAATCCAATCCGGAAAAGAAGAAGTAAAGCTGTCACTGTTTGCAGATGACATGATACTATACATAGAGAATCCTAAATATGCTACCAGAAAACTACTAGAGCTAACCAATGAATTTGGTAAAGTAGCAGGAAACAAAATTAATGCACAGAAATCTCTGGCATTCCTATACACTAATGATGAAAAATCTTCAAGTTAAATCAAGAAAACACTCCCATTTACAATTGCAACAAAAAGAATAAAATATCTAGGAATAAACCTAACCAAGGAGACAAAAGACCTGTATGCAGAAAATTATAAGACAGTGATGCAAGAAATTAAAGATGATACCATTAGATGGAGGGATATACCATGTTCTTGTAATGGAAGAATCAACATTGTGAAAATGACTCTACTACCCAAAGCAATCTACAGATTCCATGCAATCCCTATCAAACTACCACTGGCTTTTTTCACAGAGCTAGAACAAAAAATTTCACAATTTGTATGGAAACACAAAAGACCCCGAATAGCCGAAGCAATCTTGAGAACGAAAAACGGAGCTGGAGGAATCAGGCTCCCTGACTTCAGACTGTACTACAAAGCTACAGTAATCAAGAGAGTATGGTACTGGCACATAAACAGAAATATATAGATCAATGGAACAGGATAGAAAGCCCAGAGATAAACCCACACACATATGGTCACCTTATCTTTGATAAAGGAGGCAGGAATGTACAGTGGAGAAAGGACAGCCTCTTCAATAAGTGGTGATGGGGAAACAAGACTGATACATGTAAAAGTATACTAGAACACTCCCTACCACCATACACAAATACAAGTTCAAAATGGATTAAAGACCTAAATGTAATACCAGAATCTATCAAACTCTTAGAGGAAAACATAGACAGAACACTCTATGTCATAAATCACAGCAAGATTCTTTTTGATCCTTCTCCTAGAGAAATGGAAATAAAAAGAAAAATAAACAAATGGGACCTAGTGTAACTTAAAACTTTTGCACAGCAAAGGAAACCATGAACACGACCAAAAGACAACCCTCAGAATGGGAGAAAATATTTTCAAATGAAGCGACTGACAAAGGATTAATCTCCAAAATATACAAGCAGCTAATGCAGCTCAGTAACAAAAAGACAAACAACCCAATTCAAAAATGGGCAGAAAACCTAAATAGACATTTCTCCAAAGAAGATATACTGAGTGCCAACAAACATATGAAAGAATGTTCAACATCATTAATCATTAGACAAATGCAAGTCAAAACTACAATAAGATATATCACACCTGTCAGAATGGCCATCATCAAAAAATCTAGAAACAATAAGTGCTGGAGAGGTGTGGAGGAAAGGGAACACTCTTGCACTGCTAGTGGCAATGTGAATTGGTACAGCCACTATGGAGAACAATATGGATGTTCCTTAAAAAAACTACAAATAGGACTACGATATGACCCAGCAACCCATTACTTGGCATATACCCTGAGAAAACCATAATTCAAAAAGTGTCATGTACCAAAATGTTCATTGCAGCTCTATTTACAATAGCCAGGAGATGGAATCAACCTAAGTGTCCATCATCAGATGAATGGATAAAGAAGATGTGGCACATATATACAATGGAATATTCCTCAGCCATAAAAAGAAATGAAATGGAGTTATTTGTAGTGAGTTGGATAGACCTAGCGTCTGTCATACAGAGGGAAGTAAGTCAGAAAGAGAAAGACAAATACTGTATGCTAACACGTATATATGGAATCTAAGAAAAAAAGAAATGTCGTGAAACCTAGGGGGCAAGACTGGAATACAAACACAGACCTGAGCTTCCCTGGTGGTGCAGTGGTTGGGAGTCTGCCTGCCAATGCAGCGGATACGGGTTTGTGCCCCGGTCCGGGAAGATCCCACATGCCGCGGAGCGGCTGGGCCCATGAGCCATGGCCGCTGAGCCTGCGCGTCCGGAGCCTGTGCTCCACAGCGGGAGAGGCCCGTGTATGCAAAAAAAAACAACAACAAAAAACAACACAGACCTACTAGAGAATGGACTTGAGGATACAGGGAGGGGGAAGGTTAAGCTGTGACAAAGTGAGAGAGTTGTGTGGACATATATACACTACCTAACGTAAAATAGATAGCTAGTGGGAAGCAGCCACATAGCACAGGGAGTTCAGCTCGGTGCTTTGTGACCACCTGGATGGGTGGGATAGGGAGGATGGGAGGTAGGGAGATGCAAGAGGGAGGAGATATGGCAACATGTGTATATGTATAACTGATTGACTTTGTTATAAAGCAGAAACTAACACAACACTGTTAAGTAATTATACTCCAATAAAGATGAAATAAAAGTGGAAATGTGAAGATAAATTGATGTGTGATGCTTAATAACAGATTATGAATATTTTGACTCAGTGACTTCTGATACATTTCTAAAAATATAATTCAGTTAATGAAACCTACAGTTGACATTACCAATGTCCTGTTCCCTCACTAACAAGGCTCCTCCTCATAATGAGCACAGGTGCCCATAGATCACTTATACCCAGACCTTGGGGAAGTTCTCTTTCTTCCTTTCACAACTGCTCTATTTGCTCCAACTGGGGAATTACATCTCATTTGCAGAGCTGATGCCCTATATGTAGGGAAAGTATATATAGTTTTAAAATTCTATGCCTAGAACAGTGCAAGATATGCAAGTGCAGAAAAAGATACCAAGGGAAAAGTGTAATAACATTAAGGGAAACCCAAAGAATAGCATCCTGATTGTGGAAAACATTGAAGGTTCTCACCCTGACACCCAGGTTTTCACCCTGACAGTAGAGCTCTCTGGTTGCTAATATTCTTTCCCAAGCAAAAAGACAGACTGAAGAATGCTTAGAGTTTTCAGCCAGGAAGGAAGAAATGTTTTCACAATGTGATTAACACTGTTTTCTAAGAGAATCCAATAAACATAAGATTCACCAGAATGAAGTTTATGTTGAAAGAGATATGAAATTTATGTTTTTTACTGTGTTCAAACCTCATAATAGTAGCCAGAATAATTATTTAGAAAATATTCAAACCATTTATTTATTAAATAAAACAATACTCATTGTGTTCCCAGCATTATTCTGGGTGTTTGAAATGGATTAGTAAGAAATACATGAAATTGTGACAATGAAGACTCTATTTAAATTTGGTAACACATTTGATGTAAGTAATTAAAGGAACAAATTTCTTCCAGGTAATTCTACATGCTACAAAATATTGGAAGAGAGTGAAGTGGCACATATGGTACCTGTGGAATATATCTGATTAAGAGATATGCATGTAATTAAATAAATATTGACAGCTTCATCCAGACGATTAGATAAATGATGTTCCCCAGCATTACATATTTCTCTGGAATGTAACAGGTTACTTTGTGAGTGAGATCTATAACTACATCTGTAAAGGTCACTGCTTCCTAAAGCAACATGGATATTCTTGTCCAATCATCATCATCCCTTCTGATGCCTGGGGATGACGGTCAACGTGATAGTACTGGAGAAGGAGAGCTGTGCATTTAGAAACCTCAAACCCCGTTTATAGTACTCAATCTAATGTTTCTCTCTCCTGATATGGCATGTGCCTTTCACACATATTCAAAAAATACATACACCGTGAACAAATATTACTAAAGCAAACTTACATGAGGTGTTGTGTGAAATAACCTGGCAATTTCCCAAGAAAATGGTAATTTGACTTCCAGATTTGTTATTATAAAAATTTTACATGCAAATTCATAGCTACCACTATTTTCCCAATTTCAAGTAAATCTGTAGGTACATCACAAGGTAATCAATAGTCCTGATCTGTCACTTTTTAAGTTGCGCCTTTGGATAAATTAGTTCTTTTTAGAATCTCAGCTTCCTCATCTGTGAAATGATTTAACAAGTGTTTAAGAGTATTACAAGTTTTGAAGGGTAAATGCCTCTTAATACATAGAAGTTATAGGTCTATTTTTACTAAAATATCAGAGAACCTTGAAGCAGTGTCCAACATTCTGCAGGAGGAATTATATCAGTACAACTTGGAGTCAGCAGGTCCTGCCTCACCTCTTCAAAACTCACTTGTGGGGCTTCCCTGGTGGTGCAGTGGTTGAGAGTCCACCTGCAGATGCAGGGGACACGGGCTCGTGCCCCGGTGCGGGAAGATCCCACATGCCGCAGAGTGGCTGGGCCCATGAGCCATGGCCGCTAAGCCTGCACGTCCGGAGCCTGTGCTCCACAATGGGAGAGGCCACTACAGTGAGAGGCCCACGTACAGCAAAAAAAAAAAACAAAAAAAATACAAAAAAACCCCCCCAAAAAACTCACTTGTGTTTTAAAAGATATTAGGGCAGACAAGCTGTGCAGTATAGTTAGGAGTTTCTGGGACTGCTGTTATGAAGGATGGTACAAAAATAATCTTTCCTGTTGTTAGGCCATACATTTTTATTTATTTATTTATTTATTTATTTATTTATTTATTTATTTATTTATTTATTTCCTGAAACTTCCTAGCATTAGTTATTATTTCATCCACTATATCTTTATCCTGTCTATCTATTCAAAGGTAATAGAATCCTCTTGATTAACTCTGGTCTCTCCTTATCTTACAGAATAGGCACAGGACCCTAACTTCCACTAACTCTTCTATATGTGTTATCCTCAATTAACAGCCAATTTAAAGAAACAGTACTCCTTTCCATCGTTCTCAATTTCCAATTTTAACAAATTTTATTTTGAAAGTTTATTTTATTTTTATTTTTTGAAGTATAGTTGATGTACAATATTATATGTTACAAATGTACAATATAAATGTATACTCCATTTATAGTTATTATAAAATATTGGCTATATTCTCTGTGTGGTATAATATGTCCTTGTAACTTATTTTATTCATAATAGTTTGTACCTCTTTGTCCCCCCATATTTCACCTCCCTTTAACAAATTTTAATTACAAAGAGTGAAAATGGGTGACTGGCGACAGGTGTGGTAAAGATAAGTTTTGTTACCTTTGATTTTTTTAATATGTTCTATATTTTCTATCAAGACTTTACTAAATTTATGGACTTCACTGGTGGTGCACTGGTTAAGAATCCACCTGCCAATGCAGGGGATATGGGTTTGAGCTCTGGTCAGGGAAGATCCCACATGCCACAGAGCAACTAAAGCCATGCATCACAACTATTGAGCCTGCACTCTAGAGCCTGCAAGCCACATCTACTGAGACCACGTGCCACAACTACTGAAGCCTGCACGCTTAGATCCTGTGGTCTGCAACAAGAGGAGCCACCACAATGAGAAGCCCACGCACTGCAACGAAGAGTAGCTCTCCCTTGCCACAACTAGAGAAAGACTGCATGCAGTAACGAAGACCCAATGCAATCCCAAATAAATAAATTTATTTAAACACACACAATACACACATACACACACACACACACACACACACACACACACACACACACACACAGAGAGAGAGAGAGAGAGAGAGAGAGAGAGAGAGAGAGAGAGAAGGGAGTCCTCTCCTTCAAAAACAACAACAACAACAAAACCTTACTAAAGTTAAAATTCAGGGAATAAAAGAGTGATTTCTCCTTGTATACTTTGACCCAAACTGCACAGTCTTTACCCCTGCAACTGTAAATTTGTAACACTGGATCGATTCTACTCACTGCAAATGTCTGCTCTTGCTCATCTTTATCACCTGTGTTTACTCCATGCCTATGCCAGCTGCTGCCACTAACATGTTCAACTGAGTGAATTTTTATCCATTCGAGAAGATCTTTTAAATTTTTCTTCTGCCAGAGTCCTTAATGAGGAATGGAATAAACTAGTGTAATTCTTGGGAAAGAGGTATTCCTTGATCACTCCCTGAACAATCATAAGCATCTCAGAGTCCTAGAGAAACTGAACTGGAGCTCATATCCTTGAATACTTCCTCAATATCTTCCACTTAGAAGATTCAAGCCAACAGAAGCCTTCGAATTCAATGTCAACAGAGGTTATCATTCAAGAGAAAGAAAATCCTTACACATCTGTGTGCATTGTCAAGAATTTAATGCTCACTTGTCTTCCTCTCATTGCTCACTTACAGACACTGCAAACATTAGTAGACAAAACTGAGCAAGAAAAAACAAATAAACAAGAGACTTCACTCTTTATAATGAATCCCAGACCCAACAGTCATGAATTCCCAAAACATCACCTGGGAGTGACCCCTAAGTCCAGTTTACAAGACCATGTAATGTGCCCTAAAATAAGTGAGCAAACACATCTGCTTACTTTTGATACAGAGTCAAAAAAAAGAAAGCTTTCCCTACTGTTTTTCATAAAGCAAATAAGTACCACTACTTTACAGAAGAGGAAATGAAAATCATTAAGTTTTGGTAACTAGCTCATGGTATTAAAATGGACTATTCCTTTTCTTCCATGATCCCGAAACCTAGGAGCCCCCAATTTAGAAGATTTATATTTAAAAGGTATTATGAGGAACCATACTAACTCCATTTTATGAGGAAATATAACTCTACTTAGTACAGTGACAACTGAAATCCCGACCAGTATTATCACATCAACAACATTCCAGTATTTCATAAATTATATATTTGAAAGAATTAGTAATTAAATGAATTTCACGGGAAAATGATAATGTGACAAACAGTAGTAGGATTAAATCATTCCCTTTCACCTAAGGTCCAGAAAAAGGATCTAAATTTGATTTGCAAAATTTGACATTTTGCTTGGAGATTTACATATATATGCTTCATTAATCCTCATGAAAACCATGCTGATTATTTATTTATTTATTTGAGAATTAATGTGAACACAACCTCAGAGAGAATACTATCACAAAATTACATGGTTAGAAAATGGCACAGCTAGAATATGAATTTTGCTTTAATAATTTTCCAACTTCAAATTTCTAAAAATGGTCACCTTTTTAGGACAATGTTGACTGTGGGTTTGTCATACATGGCCTTTATTATGTTGAGGTAAGTTCCCTCTATGCCTACTTTCTGGAGGGTTTTTATCATAAATGGGTGTTGAACTTTGTCAAAATCTTTTTCTGCATATATTGAGATGATCATATGGATTGTCTCCTTCAAATTGTTAATGTGGTTTATCTCATTGATTGATTTGCGTATATTGAAGAATCCTTGCATACCTAGGATAAACACTGCTTGATCGTGGTATATGATCCTGTTAATGTGCTGTTGGACTCTGTTTGATAGTACTTAGTTGAGGATTTTTGCATTATGTTCATCAGTGATATTGGCCTGTACTTTTCTTTCTTTGTGACATCTTTGTCCCGTTTTGGCATCAGGGTGATGGTGGCCTTGTAGAATGAGTTTGGGAGTTTTCCTCCCTCTGCTATAATTTGGAAGAGTTTGAGAAGGATAGGTGTTAGCTCTTCTCTAAATGTTTGATAGAGTTCACCAGTGAAGATATCTGGCCCTGGGCTTGTGTTTGTTGGAAGATTTTAATCACAATTTCAATTTCAGTGTTTGTGATTGGTCTGTTTATATTTTCTATTTCTTCCTGGTTCAGTCTCAGAAGGTTGTACATTTCTAAGAATTTGTCCATTTCTTCCAGGTTGTCCATTTTATTGGCATACAGTTGCTTGCAGTAATCTCTCATGATCCTTTGTATTTCTGCAGTGTCACTTGTTACTTCTCCTTTTTCACTTCTAATTCTATTGATGTGAGTCTTTTCCCTTTTTTTCTTGTTGAGTCTGGCTAATGGTTTATCAATTTTGTTTATCTTCTCTAAGAACCAGCTTTTAGTTTTATTGATATTTGCTATTGTTTCCTTCATTTCTTTTTCATGTATTTCTGATTTGATCTTTGAGATTTCCTTCCCTTCTGCTAACTTTGGGTTTTTTTGTTCTTGCTCTAATTGCTTTAAGTGTAAGGTTAAGTTGTTTTTTTGATATGTTTCTTGTATCTTGAAGTAGGATTGTATTGCTATAATCTTCCCTCTTATAACTGCTGTTGCTTCATTCCGTACATTTTGGGTCATCATGTTTTCATAGTCATTTGTTTTTAGGTATTTTTAGATTTCCTCTTTGATTTCTTCAGTGATCTCTTTCTCAATGGTGAAAAACTGAAATCATTTCCTCTAATATCATAGAGGAAGCCAAGGTTGTCCACTCTCACCAATATTCTTCAACATAGCTTTGGAAGTTTTATCCACAGCAATCAGACAAGAAAAATAAATAAAAGGAATCCAAATCAGAAAAGAAGAAATAAAACTGCCACTGCTTGCAGATGACCTGATACTATATACAGAGGATCCTAAAGGTTTTACCAGAAAACTACTAGAGGTAATGAATGAATTTGGTAAAGTAGCAGAATACAAAATTAATGTACAGAAATCTCTTGCATTCCTATACAGTAATGCTGAAAAATCTGAAAGAGAAATTAAGAAAACTCTCCCATTTCCCAATGTAACAAGAAGAATAAAATACCTAGGAATAAACCTACCAAGGGAGACAAAAGACTTGTATGCAGGAAACTATAAGACACTGATGAAAGAAATTAAAGATGATACAAACAGATGGAAATATATACCATGTTCTTGGATTGGAAGAATTAACATTGTGAAAAAGACTATACTACCCAAAACAATCTACAGATATAATACAATCCCTATCAATGTACCAGTGGCATTTTTCACAGAACTAGAACAAAAAATTTCACAATTCATATGGAAACACAAAAGACCCCAAATAGCCAAAACAATCTTGAGAAAGAAAAATGGAGCTGGAGAAATCAGTCTCTGGCACTTCAGAATATACTACAAAGCTACAGTAATGAAGAAAGTATGGTACTGGCACAAAAACAGAAATATAGATCAGTGGAACAGGATAGAAAGCCCAGAGTTAAACCCATGCACCTATGGTCACCTTATTTTTCATAAAGGAGGCAAGAATATACAATGAAGAAAAGACAGCCTATTCAATAAGTGATGCTGGGCAAACTGGACAGCTACATACAAAAGAATGAAATTAGAACACTCCTTAACAACATACACAGAAATAAACTCAAAATGGATTAAAGACCTTAATGTAAGTCCAGACACTATAAAACTCTTAGAGGAAAACATAGGCAGAACACTTAATGACACAAATCACAGCAAGATCCTTTTTGACCCACATCCTAGAGAAATGGAAATAAAAACAAAAATAAACAAATTTGACCTAATGAAACTTAAAAGCTTTTGCACAGTAAAGGAAACCATAATTAAGACAAAAAGACAACGCTCAGAATGGGAGAACATATTTGCAAATGAACAAAGTGACAAAGGATTAATCTTCAAAAGTTACAAGCAGCTCATAGAGTTGAATGTCAAAAAAACAAACAGAGCTTCCCTGTTGGCGCAGTGGTTGAGAGTCCACCTGCTGATGCCGGGGACGTGGGCTCATGCCACAGTCCGGGAAGATCCCACATACCGCAGAGCAGCTAGGCCCATGAGTCATGGCCATTGAGCCTGTGCGTCCAGAGCCTGTGCTCTGCAATGGGAGAGGTCACAACAGTGAGAGGCCCGCATACTGCAAAGAAAAAAAAAAATCCAAAAGTGGGCAGAAGAGCTAAACAGACATTTCTCCAAAGAAGATATAGAGATTGCCAACAAACTCATGAAAGGATGCTCACCATCTCTAATCATTTGAGAAATGCAAATCAAAACTACAGTGAGGTATCACCTCAGAGCAGTCCAAATGGCCATCATCAAAAAAATCTACAAACAATAAATGTTGGAGAAGGTGTGGAGAAAAGAGAACCTTCCTGCATTGTTGGTGGGAATGTAAATTGATACAGCCACTATGGAGAACAGTATGGAGGTTCCAAATAAAACTAAAAATAGAACTACCATACGACCCAGCAATCCCACTACTGGGGATATACCCTGAGAAAACCATAATTTAAAAAGAGTCATGTACCAAAATATTCACTGCAGCTCTATTTACAATAGCCAGGACATGGAAGTAACCTAAGTGTTCATCAACAGATGAATGGTAAAGAAGATGTGGCACATACATACAATGGAATATTACTCAGTGATGAAAAGAAATGAAATCGAGCCATTTGTAGTGAGGTGGATGGACCTAGAATCTTTCACACAGAGTGAAGTATGTCAGAAAGAGAAAAATAAATACCATATCCTAACACATATATATGGAATCGAAAAAACAAAAACATGGTTCTGAAGAACCTAGGGGAAGGACAGGAATAAAGACACAGACCTAGAGAATGGACTTGATGACACTGAGAGGGGTAAGGGTAAGATGGGACGAAGTGAGAGAGCGGCATAGATTTATATATACTACCAAATGTAAAATATATAGCTAGTGGGAAACATCCACATCGTACAGGGAAATGAGATCAGTGCTTTGTGACCGTGTATAGTGGTGGGATAGGGAGGTTTGGAGGGAGACAAAAGAAGTAGGAATTATGGGGATATTTGTATATGTCTATCTGATTCACTTTGTTATAAAGCAGAAACTAACACAAAATTTTAAAGCAATTATACTCTAATAAATATTTTTTTTTAAAAAAAGTTCATCTTTAGGGGTACATACCACACTTAGATTTCACCAGGAATGTGACCTATAAGATTAATTTACCAGAGAGCACCTCCAGCAATCACAACGTTTTCTATATTCAGCTTATTCTCAGAATCACTCCCTATATACGAGTTCTCCTCTCACATGGGAATCTTATATTCCATTTTCCACACTTTCCAATCATCACACCCTAACACTCCTCATTCTTACTACCAAATTTGATTCCCATTTACTCATTTAAATATATATTTACTTAGGAAAACAATTTTTAAGTCCATTTGTTCTTTTATTCTATTTGCTGATCAAGATACCAATACTGGAAATTCAAAATTATTCTCTATTCATGGTTGTTTCTGACAAAGTACATGTCGATTAGAATATTGACCCTCATCTAAATACAAACGCTGAAATCACAGTAACTTTCTAATTTATCTGGCAATCCTACTATACCTTGATAACTCTTCTATCCTCCATAAACACTCTGAATCATTTCTGTATTATTTTCATCTCACACATACCATTTCTTTCACTTTCAGTGGATGGAATTGACTCCTATTAATTACATTGACAAATCACCTGAGTTCACTAATGATTTCAGATGCATGCAGCAATAAGCGGCAGTTTGCAGCAAGCAGCAGAGAGCAGGAGCTGGAAGCAATATCTTAGGAGTCCTAACTGCTAGAGTCCTAACTGCTAGATCACAGAGGCCAGCAGCTAGGTCCTAAACCTCCAGTTCTTGCCTGCCTTGTTCAGAAAGAATTCAGAAGAGGAGGCAGATGGCAAAGAGAAAACTAAAAAGTTTATTGGAATAGAAAAGTTTATGTGGAAAATGCAGAGGGTGAACTCAGAGAGGGAGTCATGACTTTGGGAAGTTTAAGCCCTTTTTAAGGGGGCAGATTTCTGGGGCTTTGTCTCCCTTCTGGAAAATTATTTTGCTTTCTCTAACTGACGAATTTGTCTCAGGATACTCCTCTTAGGTGTGCACACATCCCTCAACAAAGATGGACCCCCACGTGAACCCGTCTGTGAGAAGCAAGGATCACTATGGCCTGGAGTTGTCCCCTGACTTTTGACCCCCAAGGAGCCTTTCTACACCTGTGTAGTGTCTCCCTTCCCCCAAGGAGGAGGAAGTGGGGATTCCTTGTTCCTTTGCTCAATCAAGGTTTTACCCCTTTTTCTTCTTGCCATGACTGTTATCTTAAGCGATCCACAAGAAACAAAGCTTGGCTTTTTACCTTGTCTCTGTCACTGCTTCCATTTCAGAGAGCAAACAGGAGGCTGATTTTAAAAGACTAACCTGTTCTCCACACCCTCTCCAGCATTTACTGTTTCTAGATTTTTTGCTGATGGCCATTTTGACTGGTGTGAGATGATATCTCATTGTAGTTTTGATTTACATTTATCTAATGATTAATGATGTTGAGCATTCTTTCATTTGTTTTTTGGCAGTCTGTATATCTTCTTTGGAGAAATGTCTATTTAGGTCTTCTGCCCATTTTTGGATTGGGTTGTTGTTTTTTTGTTATTGAGCTGCATGAGCTGCTTGTAAATTCTGGAGATTAATCCTTTGTCAGTTGCTTCATTTGCAAGTATTTTCTCCCATTCTGAGGGTTGTCTTTTGATCATGTTTATGGTTTCCTTTGCTGTGCAAAAGCTTGGGGGAACACTCTTGCACTGCTCGTGGCAATGTGAATTGGTACAGCCACTATGGAGAACAGTATGGAGGTTCCTTAAAAAACTACAAATAGAACTGCCATAT
>RJWK010025861.1:0-27400 GCA_004363435.1 Platanista minor | reverse complement strand
CTCCCTCTTCTCACCGAACAGTGAGACACAGGGAGCAGGCACAGCTGGTGTTACACTCCTGTACACAGTAGGTGCTCGATAAATGTGCTTCTGTCACAGCCTCCTCCCACCGGGTTCACAGCCCCACGCACCTTGTGCATTTGCCTTATGAGGTGAGCTCAGCAGAATGAGCCCCGGGGGGTGCTTAGGAAGAGACACAGCCAGGACAGGCCTCACCCTGGGTCAGGGGACTTGCTCCCAGGTGGACCCCAGCCTGTCCTGACACCGCCCCCAGGGGTAAGAGCCCTAGACCAGGGCTCACCCGCCCCCAACAACCCGCAGGCCATCTGGCCTTTCCTTATCCACAGGAGGCATAGTAAGCTCTCGGTGAGGATGTGCTACAGATGAAGGTGTGGGCCGTCCCCTGGGGGCACAGGCGTCATTGATGGTTTCCTAGGGGATTAGGCAGTAAGTGTAGGGCAGTGGGGATGCTGAGTGAGGGGTCTGGGGAAATGGGGTCCCTCTAGCACCCTGGACACAGGGCAGGTGTAGACACCTGGTGGGAGTGGTAGAAGGAGAGAGGTCCCAGGTGAGGGGTGGCACCTTGCTCAGGTCAGGAGGCCCACAGGCCACGGGAAGAGCTCTTCTCTCCAGTTCAGAGAGCTGCTAATGGCGTGGGTCAAGAACTCTTTCAAAAGCAGGTGGTAGACATCTGAGCCTTCTACTCAAATCCCAGAGTGGCCAGCCAGAGACCGAGGATGGGCCCAGGACAATCCTAAAACACCAATTGGACTTTAGGGGAGATGGTGTGGGCGCGAAGGGAACAGATGCAGGGGGGGAACTCCTGTCCCAAACCTCACATAATATATGTGAGGTTTGTGCAACCTCACATCCAACAGGAAAGGGAGGGTGGATAAGGCCAGACCAGCACCGGGAAGCTGGGCGGCACTGATGCAGCCCCACCCCGGGGGGGAGTACAATACAACGCAGGGCAGGGCAGAGGTGGGTGACCCCAGCTGGGACCCAGGTATCTTTCTTCCTCTGGGGAGACTCAGCTTTCACAACACGGCTCAACGCCTGGTGAGGCAAACAATGGAAGCTTCTGGCAGCCTGCAGAGAACAGGGTGTGATACCTCGGGCACCAGTGTCCCTCTGTGATGAAACTTGAATTGGAAGGACCACAAGGTGTTGGAGGCTCGTGAGGCATGAGGCGTATCTCCAGCAGCAGCTATGGTTGTTTTCGGTTCTATGCTAGACACTGTACTAGGTACTTCACTTGCATTATTCATTCAACACACTTTACTGGAGGCCCACTAAGCGCCAGGGGTATGGCAGTGAGCACTGTCAACATGAGCCCTCTGTCTTCTCCCTTATTTCTGCCCCCCAGTCACATGGGCCAGCGTCATTATCCCCACTGTACAAAGGAAGAAATTGAAGCTCAGAGAGGTGAGTCGGTCCAAGGACAAGCAGGGGGGACACAGCAGAGATGGTCCCCCAGCCCACCCAATGCCAGACTGTCCTGAGTGTGTCTCCACTTCCTACCCTCCAGGGCCTGTCAGCCCCACTCCAGCTTCCAAGGCTCCAGGGACCCTCCTCTGAAACTCTGAGGATGTCAGGCTCATTGTGGGCTGTTTCCCTGCAGTTTCTGGGGAGACGTGAGTTATAGCAAGATCATAGCACAGAGGACCACCCCCCCAGACAAGTATGCCACCTCGCAGTATCTAACCTGGACCCCTAGCCCAGGTGCTCTTGGAGGATTTTATTATGTGCTTTATTGGGGGGTGTGGGAGTCAGGGAGCTGTGTTATACATTTTCCTAGTTGTTGATGGTGGAAGACCCATTTTACAGATGAGGAAACTGAAGCCAGCATCACACAAGTAGGCAGAGCTGGGGCCAGAGCCTGGGTCCCCTGCTTCCAGCTCAGGGTTCACTTCAGGACACCAGGCAACCAGCCAGATGGGCCTATGCCCCCTCCTTTCTCTCATTCCAGCCCTTCCAGGACTCAGCAGGCCTGAACTGCTTCAAGATCCCCCCTCAGGGCCTTGTTAAACCTCCCTCCACAAAGGGAATGACCCTGAGAAGGACTGTCCAGGGCTGAAGCTGAGGCAGATTCTGGGGCTCCAGCTCTTCCAGACTCTCAGAACCCCCTCTGGTGGGTGCAAGGGGTCCCTGCCCAGAGCACATACCCTGAGGGGTGCCTGCTCTTGCCTCAACTGCCCCAGAGAAAGGGCCCCCTTCCCCCTCCCTCCCTGATCCCACCACTCAGAAATAAAAGGGGGGAAAAAAACCTCCAGCTGGCAGCCATTCTGAAAACAGTTCTATTTTCTGCTCTTTTCCTGTTCAGAATAAACAGCAACATAAAATTTGAACAGAAGGATGGGAGTGATTTCCACGTGGCCCCCTTACTTGGTGAGATAAGAAATAATTAATTGCCTAGTTACTGTGAAGGGATTGTCCCGGAGCAGAAACTGCCTACTTTCTCTCAGAGACTTGCCCCCAGGAGAATAAAACTGCATGTGGTTAGAAGGAACGCTTCCATGAGCTCATGGAGTGAATCAAGTCACAGAAGATGGCTGTTCCCTTGTCCACTGAGGAAGCTGAGCTCACTTAACTGGAACTGGCTTTGCTCTGGAGTTTGCAGGTTCAGGCTTGGAGTCGGGGTGCTCAGCATCACAGAGGAGATGTGGGGCCTTTCCCCACTTCCCCACACTACTCAGACTGTCAGACCAAGACACCCGTATCTTCATCCAGCCCTGCCCCTCGCCAGCTCCACCAGGCCATCGAGGCTTGCCTCCCAGGCCACCGCCTCTAGGAAGCCTTCCCTGAAGCCTGGATGGAAACGTCCAAGTCTCCCTCCCTGAACTCCCTTCTGGCTTTTAAGGCCGGGTTGTGTGCGCCCCATGCCTCCACTGGGACCACACTGCTGGAGAGAGTGCTGTTCCCTTCACTTCTGTGCCCGCAGCGGAACACAGCACAGGTCTGGTGCCAGAGGAAGTGAAATTCACCAAGGGAACTGCTGTACATACCCTCTGCAGAAGGCTTAATAGATGTTATGTTTATAAAAAATGCTCCATGGTTAAGTAAATATGGGAGATGCTGGGTTAAGTCAGGTTTAGGTGCCTTTAAAGGGGAACTTCTCAGAGCATGTGCTGATATGAGTTTTGGGTCTCCAAGAGTGGACCAGTATATGCAGTGTTTCTTAAACTTATCTGACTGTGGACCTTTTGGTTCGAGTAATGCCTTGTTCCATGGAACACACTTTGGGAAATGTTAGAGAATGCGGTCAGGTCTAGGTATATTTTAACAGCCCCCTCATTTTATAGAGAAGGAGTCAAGCCCCAGAGATGAGCTAGCAGAGTCAGGACAGAACCCAGGATGTTTCCCATCTCACCTTGACCTCAGATACATCACCTAGGGTAAGAATTAGTCCTGAGCTTCAGGCCAAGGGGATCAAGGCAGCAATGTGACCTTGGAAAAGTCTGGACTCAGTTTGACCTGCCCAGTTCCTGGTATCTGCCAGGCAAGGCAAGAGTCACAATCTGAGTCCTTAAGTGGGGGCTGCAGGGGTCTGATGGAGACGTCAGAAGTCTACTGGTCTTGCTTTATAGGATGGTGGCAGAAACCTAAATGCTGCTTGGGCCACTGCCTAGGCCATCCCAGGAGAGCTATGAGGGGGGCTTGGCTGTCCTGAAGGTCTCCTCCTTTCCAGGGATCTTAAGAGGTTGCCCAAGGATAGACTATCCTTTAATAACTGGTGAGACGTTTGTCTTTTCAGCATACCGACACCTCCCAGCTTTCTGCCGGCCTCTACCACAGAAGTCTCTAAGGCTCATTCTCAGAAGGCGCACAAGGCAGGAGGTGACTATCTCCCGCGGTCAGCGCAGGCAGCCCAGACGCCCAACAGCAGAGGGTGGTTGAGCCAATCTTCGGTCGATGCCATGAAACCCTACATATGAGAGGCCGGGGAGAGGGGGCCCAACAGAAGAAAAGTCAGCGTCCTCCCACCACCACCAGGGAGCCGGGCACCGTGCTTAAGCATAGACGTTCTAGCTGACACCTCTAGGCTTAGTGGCTATAGGCAAATACTAGACCCTTTTGAGCCTTGGTTTCTTAATGGATGCAATGGGATGGTAACACTAGTACCTACCTCACAGGGCTGTTAGGAGGACTGAGTCAATTAATCCCTCAGAACAGCACCTGCCATGCTTACCATTGTCAAGAAGCAGCTCCAGGGTGGGGTCAGGTCCCAGTACTGTGTGACGTGTGCCTGTGTTCTTCAATCTCCCCATTTCTCAGTTTCCTTAGCTAGAAAACAGAACTGATATGGCACCTGTAGAGTAATTGTTAGGTTTAAGCAAGCTAGTTCATGAAAAGTACTTGGAAGTGTGGATGCCATGTAAGAAGCACTCAAACATGCTATTATTTTATCAGTGACACAAGGAGACGAGGATATAAATATTATGAAGTGAAAAAAAAATCAGGCTGCAAACTGGCCTGGGCTTTGTTTTCCAATTGCAGTAGCCTCCCAGGTTGAGGGGAGGCTGGGCAGGGGGCGGGCTGTGCAGACCTACCCTCACAGGCCTGGAGCCTCTGTCCTCACAAGGCATGTGTCCTGGGATGCCCTCCTTACAGGGGGTGAGCTCCCGATCCATCTGCAACTCTGCCCCTCCCCAGGGTGTGGGGAAGGCTTCTGGTCATTAAACGATTTCACACCAAAGTCCCAGGGGCCTGACCATCGATCCCAAAGACCCTTCACCATGTTCCCCAGGGTGCTGAGGGCTCTAAACAGGACCCCTGGTTTCCTGCCTCAATGTCTGGGTTCCCAAAGAGGATCCAGATGAGCCCCAGCCCAATTAATTCTTGACACTCTAATGTGTATATGCTAATTCTAACTTTCCAGGGAGGGGCTTCAGTAAAGAGCAGAAGTCAGGCTCATCTGTACTGGTTCTTTTTTTCTGTAAAGTTTTGAAATAAAACACACACACACACACACACACACACACACACTCAACTTTAAGATCTCGCATTTTCTCTGTCCCCAGCTGCATGTGCAACCTTGAAGAACTCCTACTATCCCTGAATTATGTCGGATTTGATAGTTAGCAGAGATTTGTTTGAGCACATTTATTAGTCATCCTTCAAAGCAACCACATGAAATGGGTCAGGGGCTTATTCTCTTTAGCAGACAGAAGGATTGAGTCACTCACAAGATGCTGTTATGGTTTAAATGTGTAGAGAGAGATACAGATACGCAGGTAGATATCAGTCAAGCTATACTTATCCCCAATAATGGGGGAGGGGGGAGATATTTTTAGAATAAGCTTTTTGGAAAACTTACCATGTGCCAGAGTCTATTCCAATCATTTAATAAACACACCTCATGTGATTCTCAAGGCAACTATAGGAGGTAGATAGTATTGATTTTTACCAAGTGAGGAAACCTAGCTCAGAAAGGTTAAGTGACTGGCCCAAGGTCACAGGAAACAGAGGGGTTTTCCTGGCTCTGAAAACATGTATTATCAATTGCATCGTCCTGTCTTATCATGAAATGGAATCCTTTTGAAACCCCAACACTTGGGGCTTCCCTGGTGCCGCAGTGGTTGAGAGTCCGCCTGCCGATGCAGGGGACACGGGTTCGTGCCCCGGTCCGGGAAGATCCCACATGCCGCGGAGCGGCTGGGCCCGTGAGCCAATGCCGCTGGGCCTGCGCGTCCAGAGCCTGTGCTCCGCAACGGGGGAGGTCTGCGTACTGCAAAAAACAAAACAAAACAAAAAACACCAACACTTTCTCTGAGCAAATAACCTGACTGTCCTGGCTATGGGCTTGAGGGACAGTGGCGTCCTCAGTGACAAAGGTCAGCCTCTAAGAATCTCCCATAATACTTCTCCCAGGGAAAGAGAATGGGCTCTGGAGCAGGCCAATCTGGACCCAAACTCCAGGTCTGCCATTCACTAGCTGTGCCCTCTCACTGGGCTTCCAGGGGCCTTTACCTGGCCTGAGTCCCCAAGCAGAGTATTTGGATTCAGATCTACTGGGCGATGCAGCGCCCAGATGTTCCCTGCGGAGGCTTCCTGCATCTGGTTCCCACCACACTTCCTCTGAGACGAGAGCTGATGCTTGATAGCTTCCCTCAGCCTGTGGCTGCCTGGTCCAGGCGAATTTGGCCTGAGATGTAAATCATGAAGCGGGATTACTGAGAGAGCCAGAGTCTGATAGGTCAGAACACCTTCATTTAAACAGACCAAAATGTCCCAGTGCCCATGTGACCAACTGCCTGGGGGGCGCATCTGCTAAGAGCTCCTGCTCCTGCCAAGTCCTCAGCCCCGCGCTCACTCCCCACCGAGGAAGGCGGTGTCCAGGAGCTGGTTCCGCTCACCCACCCAAGGTCGCACAGAGAGGCTGCAGGACAGCAGGGAAATAGAATGTTCTCCTCGTCCTAAGGCTCCCTGACCCTCGTGTCCTATATGGAGAACATTCGCTTTGTCCTGTGGAAAGTCCCCAAGTCACTAACAAGTGACTCCAGCTGGACCTCTCTGCTAACTCTGGCCACATTTCCCATATTTCCGTTCCCGGGATCCATCCCTTGCCCCTTCCAGATCTGAAAGTGACCTCCTGGGCCTCCTGGGAATGCAACTGCTCTGCCGCTACCGCTCAGATCTGGGGCTGCTCCTTCCTGGGGAGGGGTCGGCCAGCCACCCACTGTCCACCCTGAGCCTTCCCGCTTCCACTAGCCTTCCTGTCCCAGCCGTGAGCCTCCCTGGGGGCTGGTTTAGAATGAAGACAATTGCCTCAGATAAAGAAGCACCAGCCTCCTCCCGCTGTGGCTAAAATGATCAGAAACTGAACCTGTATTGCTGACCTCAGTCCTCCCCCAGCCATGGTCCCTCCGGGCGCCTGTGCTGTCCCCCTACTCGGGCCTGCGTGCCAGCCCTGGACGAGGCAGCCTCCTTCTGCACTGCCTGCTTTTTCTGGCTCCACTTCATGTACACATAGATCATGGGGTCCAGGTAGCCAGGGGCTGCTAGCATGTCTCCCAGGAGGAGTAGAAGCTCCATCGTGGCCCGCACTGCCATTGCCAAGGCCACAGCCACCATGCGATTCCTCCCTGGAGACGCACAGCGGATGTCTTTGCCTCCCTCCCCTTCTGACTGCTTCACAGCCATCTCCACGCTGGCTTCCTCCTCACTCACCGAAGTTTCTCAGTTACTTGCATTCCTGCTGTTGGATAGATCCCAGCTCCTGTATTATTCCATTGCATCCAGAATGCTTCAAGGAAGGAATGTCATAGCTCCATTGTTTGTTTTTTTTTTAACACCCTAGAAAAATGGGTTTAGGGGTAAGTCCCCAACAAGGAATATTTGATGAGTGTGTTGGTGGAGAGCTTGGAAGTGTCCCTGCATCCATTTGTCCCTGCAGCGGACATTGGAAGAGACACAGCACGGGCACCAAGCAGAAGTAGAGACCACGCCTTGCAGGGCACAAAACCTCTCCCTCACGTCATCAACCAGAAGCTTCTCAAGGCTCCCATGTGGCAGGTAGGGCAGGAATTTTGCAAAAGGGGTGACTCAAGGCCCGGGTCAGGGAGGTGGCTTGCTCCACTTACACGAGACCAGGACTAATTCCCAAGCCCTTGACCTCCAGCTGAAGGGTTTTGAGTCAGCTCTCCTGGCCCCAAGTGGTCCAGCTCACAGAAGTTAGGATGGGAGCGGGGCGGGGGACACAGAAAGCAAAAGCACCAGTTCCCTCACAGGGTCCAGCGGTACACCTCCCTGTAGAGGCCTGCTTTTCCCTTCTGTCCCCCAAAATGATCAATCCTGGGTTGTGTTCCCTCTCAGCTGAGTAGTAGAAATATCACGGGTTGTGGTGTCAGGCAGGCCTGGGGTGGAATCTCAGTTTGCCAGAAACAGTCACCGTTCACGCCTGTTGTCCTTATAGAATATGATACCTTAGGGTTACTTTTCCCTCTAAAATTGCCCCAGTCAGGACCACACCTTGTGTGTTACCTTACTAACGCAGAAGGCATAGCACACGGGAAGCTGGTGGGTGACCAGGTTTGGAACCCATCTAGTTCTGTGATTAGAGAGGGGAACAGAGTATGAGGACACTGCTCGGGGGTCGGGGGATGCTGGCTGCATCTTCAGGGAGATTCTGAGTCCCCAGGAGGAAGTCCTGGCCATGCCTCTAGACGCAGAGTCTCAACTTCCCGAGCCAGGCCTGGCATTGAGAGACAGAGGCATCCTGGGACAGGGCCACCACCTTGCACACCTCCAGAGGGTGCCACTCACATCGTGGTCTCAATGAATGGTGCCACCTGGAATTGTGCAGTGCACGGCCTATCCAGCTGTGCAGGGCAGCCTGCCGAAAGTGCCCACAGAAGAGAGGATTTAGTGAGCAGACGCAAGGTCACATCAGAAGGCAAGAATAAGTAAGCAGCAGAAAAGCCACCAACACAGGAGCAGTGTAAACCTTCAAGAAGGAGAAGGAATCATTGTCAGTCTGGGGAGGAGTGTCTTTAAATCAGTTCAACCCAACTCATAGCAATGAATGTTGATTGAGAAACCACTGTGTGCTGAGCCCGGGCGGTTACAAGGAGGGGAACAGGCAATGCCGTTGAGGAGCTTCTGGGCCAGGAGGGAAGTGGACAGGCCGGAGCGGGTGGGCTCAGGGAGGCGCAGGGCGGGATGGGAGCAGAGGAGGAACCTGGGGAGGGTGTGTCAGGTCAGCTCCTCTGGCTTCACGGGCTGAGAGAGTATAGTCGGGCCACCTGGGTGATGGAGGTGCAGCCTGTGTAGGCTGTCATCTCGGCCATAGAGCCAGGCCTTGGAGAGCTGGGTCAGCATCCAGTGGTCCAGGAATCTGGCAGCAGCTTGAGGCCAGATCATGAAGTCTTCAGTTCCAGGCTGAGGAGTCTGAACTTGATCCTGGAGAAGCCACGAGACGTTTCTGAGCAAAGAAGTGACTCAGTCAGATTCCTTAACAGCTGAGGAGCTGTGGCCCTTGTTTCTGCCATTCCCCGCCACCACCCTCAGATGCCCTGCGTGCACTTTCTCCTCTGCACCGCTCACTGTCAGTGACGGGGGCTGAAACCAGAAGCAGCCTGAGTCATGGGCAGCACCAAGGCAGGACAGCTGCCAGGAGGAGAGAGCGCTTGGCCCTGGCCGAACCCCCTCAGTCTGTGGGAATCGCTCTGTCCCTGCAGAGACGGGCTTCCCAAGGGAGATGGCTCAAGGCCCAAGGTCACACAGATACTTAGGTGTCAGAGCTGGAACTCAGATCTCTCTCTTACACCAGAGGCCACCCTCTTGCCATACACCTTGTCCTCTTATTACCTGTACTGAAGTTTTGACCTTGCTCTGTTGGCTGGTTCCTCAAGGACGTCTCATGCTCATCTGATCTATCCCAGAGACTAGGGGCCCCTTGGCAGAAGGGTGAACAGCATCTCAAAGTGGAGTGAATAGCCAACTCCTGGCCCCAGGAGGTGAGATTAGGATCAGAGTTATTCCACTGGCAGCAGGGGAGATCAGACTTGGCCTCCTCTGTAAGCAGGAGTTGTGTAAGAAGTAGCTGGTCACAGCATCAACCCTGGGGTTGCTGACCATTCGCCATGGGGCAGCGATGGGGTGGGCTTTGTCCAAATGCTGTCTCATCAAGCCTTGCCCCTTCCCCGTGGGATAAGAAGAGCCTCTCATTCAGGGTTTAAAACTCCCTTACGGTAAGAAAAACGAGGCTTTCTCTGCATCTGGGGAAGGGGCTCTGCAAAGAGGCTAGGACAGCACAGGCCCAGAATAAAAGGACTGGTGTCAGCAAAATCAAGGCAGGTTTAACTCCTCCCTTTAGGAACGCTTTGAAACCTGATCTCTCCTCACTACAAAAAGACATGACTTTGACCTTTCAAGCCACTGCCACTCAGATTTCCCAGGACGGCTGCCTTGGGAGGCACCTGCCAGCTTTTGCAGGGGCAGCTTCTTATCAGTGCAGCTGCTACTGACAGTGATACGGGACTTGGTTCTGGGCTCTGGGGAGAAAGACATGGGCCTGGGCTTCTGTCTTGGGTGGGATAGTACCAAATAGGCTCCAGCCCTGGTGGAGCCTGGTGCTGCTGGTCCCTGGGGAGGACATCAGGTCCTGGTCCCCCCAGGAGAGTGCCTGAGGGGTGGAGGTAGGGAAAAGCCTTGGCAGGGTCCTGGCCAGGTCCTCAGGGAGCTCATCAAGGAATAAATGTATCACCTAAAAAGGAAATTGGCAGAAGGGGTGGGGCGGAGAAAGGGCAGGAGTGTCTCCACCCTAGTGATGTACGGAAAGGTTCCTGCAGGAGGGAAAAAGGGGGGAAACAAAGGCAAGCGAGTGGCCACCATGGCAGGAGCAGGACTGGGGGCAAAGGCGGAAGTGGCTCTTGGCCAAGTGGTGACGCACAGATACAGAGCCCTCCAAGCACAGGGAGAGTCCAGAGCTGTGACCTGTGGTGCCAGGGGGCCTCAGAGCCCCAGGGCTCAGACGAGGAAGAGGAAGCCTGTTCCCGTCCGCCGGGAACGGCAAACCTTCACCAGATGCCCTGCCTGCAGCTGGGCCCCTGGTCTAGGACCTGGCGCCAGCCGCTGCCTCTGGACTGATGGATGGTGGCAGTCACGTGGCTAAGGGGGGGTCTATAGCTCTGGAAGTGGAAAGGCTTTCTTCTAGGGCTTCGGCAGCCCCTCCACGGAGGGCTCCCCGGGTCTTAGAGCACGTGGAGGTGAGGCTGGGGGAGAAAGGCGGCACTGGCTCTGTGCCCACCCACTCCAGGGACACTTGTCTCCCTCCATTCTCTTCCTGCACTTTCTCTCCTGCCAAGTCCAAACTCAACCCAGCTCACTGGCCAACCCAACTCCATGGCCGAAGAATGAGCACAGCTGCTTCTCCCCTGGGGCCTGCTCACCTCTGAGATCACACCTGGGGACCCTTTTGCCAAGACAGCCTACTTAGTTAGCTATAGCAATCAACAAAGGGGTTCAGGCAGGGCCCCTTCTCTGTGGCATCTGCTTAGATGGCCCATCATGCTGTTAGGGTCTGCCAGGGACACAGCCAGACAGAGGCTCCCCCCACTCGCAGTGAGGGATTGGTATGTCATCCTGTACCATCTGGATAACTCCTCCCTGTGTCCCCGCCAGGCCCATAATGGGAGCTGCTGGTTGGCTTACTTCTCCGGTTCTGCCCGAGTAGCTGAAGGGAAGGGAAAAGCTGTCTTCATGAAAGATGGTATTGATTCTGTTTTTAAAAAGGACTAAACCCCACTTCGGAAATGAGTCACTGTGGGAATGATTTGAAATGTGATATTTGTCTTTTTACCTTTTCTTTGCTTCTGGAATTTCAAAGTTGAGTCTGGCGATGGAAGTAGGTAAAGATTTAACAAAGTAAGTTTGTAGGATGTTCCTTCTTACTTTTGCCTCTCATTCGCTTCCTCATTCCCAAGGAGCATGTGGCGCAAAGAAAAGTTTGAGGGATCTGCAGCCAGAAGACCTGGATCAGCGTCCCAGGTCAACACAACCTGGAGGATGTAGTCCTCCTGGGGGCCCCTGCAGGGATGCCCAACCCTTTCTGCTGCTTCTAACCGAGCCCGAGCACAGGCAGTGAGCAGGAGGGCAGGATGGCCTGGCTGAGGATGTTGGCCTGTCGTGTTAGATCTCGCCAGGATGTACCTCCGAGAAGCCAGTGCAGCTTCTCAGAACATTCCAACCAGCTGGGCTGGGGGTGGTGTGGGTGGAGAGCGGCCTCATCCTCCAAGCTTTGTCTGCGGGGGCTCTTTGATGCCTCCTTAAATAGGCATCAAATTGAATATTTTGAAAGATCCCTTAGGAAAGTGTTTCCATCTAAAATAGAAACTGCTTAATATTATTTTCAGCTTTCCAAGAAGGAGCCCCAGATCCCTGCAGGAGCCCCTTATCCAAGGAAGATGGGGGAAAGTTTGGGAAAGCAGAGACCCAGAGAGTTTGAGGTTATTCATCTACTTTTAGAATCACAGACTCCCCAGGTTAGAAGGACCCCCACCCTCATTTTTGACAGTCCTCAGCCTCCAGGCAAGAACAACCTTAGCAGCGGAGGAGAAGGGCCTGTTCCCTATCCAGTACATTCAGTTAGGCGCCCGTCATCTGGGGGCTGCCGCGGCCTATTATGGGATGAGTGTGGATGCACTCTTGCTGTCTGAAACTTTGCCTGCATCAGGTTCAAATCCTCCTGCCTCGCCACCGATGCCTCCTCATTCCTCTGCAGGGACACACTGGCAATTTCCTGCCTCACCTCCACCAACCCGCAAACCCACAGTGCCAGGCAGACAGCAGGCCCTTAATCACCGCTTGGTGACCTGAATCAGCCTGTGCCCCAACCAGGCCGCCCGGTTGCAAAGCCTCTCCTTGTACTTACCAGCTGGTCCTCACTTCTGAATCACCTGTAGCTGGTTAGCACTCTTGGCCACTTCAAATCCTTGCCCCATCATCATTTCCAGGACCTTTGCCACCAGCAGGACACAGAACCAACTCCAGGAACCCCAGAAACCTGGTCAATTTCAAGAAGGAGTGGCCTCCATCTGGGGACCCCCCCTGGAGGGCATGTTGGGCCTCCAGGCAGAGGAAACCTGAGGACACCTTCCCACACTACCTCTCCTGCACAACCCAGATCCGAGTCCACTCCCACAAGGCGGCCTGGTGTGCACGCATCTAGGACACCTGCACAGCCCTGGCCTTTCCGACAGAGCTGTGCAGGGGATCCAGCCCAGTGAGATTCCAGCTCCGGAGCTCTCAAGTGCTGCTGTTGGCACTCATGATATGGCCACAGGAGTCACATGACCTGGGGGTCGTGGGGAGCAGAGAACATCACAGCCTCTAGAACTTCAAGCAGTAAAGAAGCATGTACTGGGACTTCTCTGGTGGCGCAGTGGTTAAGAATCCACCTGCCAGTGTAGGGGACATGGGTTTGAACCCTGGTCCGGGAAGATCCCACATGCCGCGGAGCAACTAAGCCCGTGTGTCACAACTACTGAGCCTGCGCTCTAGAGCCTGTGAGCCACAACTACTGAGCCCACGTACTGCAACTACCAAAGCCCGCGTGCCTAGAGCCCGTGTTCCACAACAAGAGAAGCCACCACAATGAGAAGCCTGCGCACCGCAACGAAGAGTAGCCCCCGCTCGCCAAAGCTAGAGAAAGCCCACACGCAGCAATGACGACCCAACACAGCCAAAAATAAGTACAAATAAATAAATAAACAAATAATCTCTAGTTAAAAAAAAGAAGCATGTACTTGCACTGAGTCAGGGCCGAGGCCCCCCAGCTACCTTCCCAGCCTGAGAGAGTTGCTGAGTGCAGTAGGGCCCATGAGGATCCTGGTGTAGAGGCAGGTAAGGGATGGTGGGACTCGAGAGTAGGGTGGTTGAATCCCTCTAGTGAGAAGTGGCCAGGTCCAGAACGCATTTAGGAGGTAAGGTGAATAGAATTTGCCGATGGATTAGATTTGGAGAATGAGGGATTGTAGTGGGTTAAATAGCACCCTCCAAAACTCACCTCTACCAGGAACCTCAGAATGTGACCTTACTTAGAATAGGATCTTTGCAGATGTAATTAAAGTGCAGCCATACTTGATTAGGATAGGCCATAAGTCTCTTCGTGGTCTTCTGGCATCTCTTCAGAATTCAAGGTAGAAAGAAGCAGGAAGGAAGAAGAATCAGTTCAGCCCCATCTGCTGTTGTTGTTTAATCAAGAGAGCCGAAGCCCTTCCAGGAGCCTCCAACACATTCCCCTTATGTTCACTGGCCAGAATTGCCTCACATGGCCACCCCTAGCTGCCCCACCCAGAGGCTAAGAATATGAGGTGCTGCCTTGTTAGCCTTGAGAGCTGAATATGGCAAGGGAAAAAGGATGGGGACAGTTGTCGGGTCATCCATCCAACAGTCTGCCACAAGGATAAACGTGACCTCGAGCCTTCTATCTGTATATGCTGGCTGCCTTTTAGAATCCCACATCCCCCAGCTCTGCCAGATTACCCAACCTTGCAAGGCGGGAAGACCAGACATTACTTATTCCCCTTTTACAGATGAGGAAACTGAGGCCCAGAGCTCAAAAAGGATTTGTCCAGAGTCACAAAAATCCATGACTGAGCCAGCCCTCGAGTTTGGCCTCCTGGTTTCCAGCTCTGCTTTACAGCACACCCAATAAAATGTATGGACCAGATCACCTTCAGACAGGTCACTGTTTCTGGCATACAACCTTGCAGGGAGACGGGCATGATCGTGGGTGAGCTCCTAACTGCCTTTTAACAGAAGCTCTGCAGTCCTGCTCCCTTCAACAGAGGGTATAGTCAAAGCATTTCCTGCCGCTTGATAGGCTAATTGCTTAATTGAATTAGTGCAAATTCCTGATGGCTCTGAGAGTTGAGTTCTCTACAAAATCAGCTGACTTGGCAGGTCCAATAGGCCGAGGCAGGGGAGGCAGCAGCAAAGAACACATGTATCAATACCTTCTGCCTGGGCTGCTGGAGGCCTTCGCTCAGGTCGTACTTGTATGTGCTCCTGGCTGGCAGGGTGGGCACAAAGGGTGCGGTTGGTGCCAATGCCCAACTGGTCCAGGCTACTCACACGTGTTACCTGGCTAAGTTGAGCAAGGAGCTCAGAGGCAGACAGGGTGGTAAGAGGGCCATGGCTCCTGTTCAGCCTGCATGAGCATAGCACCCGGGCCTCTTTCTCCCCCATCCAGCCTCCAGCCCAGCACAGCCAGCAAAGCTTCCCTGTGTTAGGACAAGAAAGGATGCAGGACAAAGGGGACTGAGAATCTATTCTCTAAATGTCTGCAGGGAGCATGGTGCCTTGCCCTGGCTCTACCAGGAACAAGAAGTAGCTTATCTGTTCGTGGCATTGTGCAAAGACTGGCTGATTTGCACCCTATTGGACCATCCTGACATTGACTTTGGGCTTGAGTTCAGGTGAAAAGACAAATATCCCTAGAGGTGAATTTGGGTGGCACATTGTTATGTGTTAACCAATTCCTGTGTCCTGGGTGCATAGTAGGACCACATTTCCCACCCTCCTTTGCAATTAGGCATGGTCCATGCAACTACATTCTGACCGATGGCATAACGTGTTTACCACTGACATGCGGGGTTGCCTGTTCCAGCAGTAAGCTCATCCTGAGTTAATAGCAGTGACACTGGCATTTATCCTGCTTTGTGGTAGGCAGCATGCAGTGGAGGCTTTGGAATGAGGTATAGCTGGATTCATTTCTTGATCCTGCCACTTACTAGCTGTGTGGCCTCAGGCAAATTACTTAACTTCTCTGAACCTGTTTACCCATTTGAAGAAAGAGAATAATCTACCTACTCTCAAAGTGGTTGTAAGAACTCAGGTGATAAATATAAAGTTCTTAGCACAGGGCCTGGCACACAGACAAGCATATGAATAGTAACTGATATTATTTTACTGAATTGAAAATAGTTTAAAAGATTAATTATTTTAAAACTTTAATCTCACTATTTAAAATTGTATGATTTCTTTCATAAATACAGTAGTCCCCTCTTATCCACGGTTTCACTTTCCATAGTTTCAGTTACCCGTAGTCAACCATAGTCCAAAAATATGAAATGGAAAGTTCCAAAAATAAACAGTTCTTAAGTTTTAAATTGCGCGCCATTCTGAGTAGAGTGATGAAATCTCTCACAGTCCCAGTCCATCTGGCCAGGGACATGAATCATCCCTTTGTCTAGCTTACCCTGCCAGTTAAGCACTTAGCAGCCCTGTTGGTTATCAGCTCAACTGTCAAGGTATCACAGTGCTGCTGTTTAAGTAAACCTTATTTGACTTAATAATGGCCCCAAAGCATAAGAGTAGTGATGCTGGCAATTCGAATATGCCAAAGAGAAGCAGTAAGTGCTTCCTTTAAGTGAAAGGGGACGTTCTCAATAAAGAAAGAAAAAAAATCATATGCTGAGGCTGCTAATATCTATGGTAAGAACAAATCTTCTCTCCGTGAAATTGTGAAGAAAGAAAAAGAAATTCTTTCTAGGTTTGCTGTCACACCTCAAACTGCAAAAGTTACAGCCACAGTGTGTGATAAGTGCTTAGTCAAGATGGAAAAGGCATTAAATTTGTACAGTAAGACATTTTGAGAGAGAGAGAGAACACATTCACGTCACTCTTATTATTATTGCTGTTATAATTGCTCTATTTTATTATCATTGTTCTTAATCTCTTACTGTGCCTAATTTATAAATTAAACTTTACCATAGGTATGTGTGTATAGGAAATATACCCGAGAGTGTATCTAGGGTTCAGTACTATCTGTGCAGATAAAAGGGGGAACTACTGCAGCATAAAAGGAAATTGAGACGACCAAAAGGAAAGCAGTCACTCCCATGGAATCCTGGACTAAGTTACTAGGCTGGGAATTCTAAAATAAACAGATTTTGGAAACAGCTTGTCCTGAGTTGTCCAAAGAGGCGGACCAGGGAGCCTGGCTTCTAGCTGGATCAAGGGCAGCCGGACCCTGGCCGGCTCCACGCTGCGGGTGGTGGGGCTGCTGGATGTCGCAGTGGGTGGCCAGGGCCGCAGGGGCGGGCTCTTCTGGACAGGGACAAGTCCACTCTCTGGACTGAATCCTCCCAGTCTTGACTTCAGAACAGCTCTAGCTAGACACCCAGAGACGCCTCTCTAGCTGTGCGACCATGACATGACTCTTTATCATTTTGGCCATTCTGATAGGCATGTAGGGATATATCATTGTGTTTTAATTTGCATTTCCCAATGATGATGGACATCTGCTCATTTACTTATTTTCCACCTCTATACCCTCTTCTCTGAAATGCCTCTTCACGTCTTTTACCCATTTTCTAATTGGATTTTTTGAGGGGTGTTTTTACTGTTGAATTTTAGGAGCTCTTATATAGTCTAAATACTAGTCTTTTGTTGGATATATAGTTTACAAATATTTTCTCCCAGTTTGTAGTTTGCCTTTTCACCATCTTAATGGGTCTTTCATAGAGCAAACTTTTTAGTTTTGATGAGGTTCACGTTATCAGTTTTTCCTTTTAAGGATCATGCTTTTGCTGCCAAGTCTAAGAACTCTTTGCCTAGCCCTAGGTCACAAAGATCTCTCCTATTTTTGTCTAAAAACCTTACAGTTTTACATATTACATTTAAGCTCACAATCCATTTTGAGTTACTTTTTGTATAAGGTGTGAGTATTAAGTTGAGGTTCCTTCTTTTGCTGATGGATATCCAATCACTCCTGCACCATTTGTTGAAAAGGCTATCCTTCATCCATTCAGTTACTGTTGCACCTTTGTCAGATAGCAACAGGGTATATATGTGTGGGTCTATATCTGGGTTTTCTATTGATTTCTGGGTCTATCCCTTGCCAATACCATACCGTCTTGCTTACTGTAGCTATATACTAAGGCTTAATATTGAGTAGAGTGATTGCTCCTACTTTATTCCTCTTTTTCAAGATTATTTTAGCTATTCTAGATCTTGTGCATTTCCATATAAATTTTAGAATAAACTTGTCTAAGTCTACAGGAAATTTTGCTAGAAATCTGATAGAAACTGCATTTAACCTATAGATCAATTGAGGGAGAAATGACATCCTTACTATGCTGGGTTTCTCAATCCATGAACATAGTATGTTTCTGTCTTTCTTTAGGTTCTGCTATCTTAAGGAAAGAAAAAAGTAAAAACAAAATAGCTGTATTAGGTTCTTTTTCCAATTACGTAGATAAAAAAGTAATAAAACAGCATCTTGTGCATTGTAGGTGCACACTCAATATTCAGTGAATGAAGTCTGGTAACTTTTATTGGACTCTACGTGAGTGTCAGAACCTACTCATTTAATCCTCACAACAGCCCTATGAGGTGGGTACAATTATTATCTCCATTTTATAGATGAGGAAACTGAGGATCAGAGAAGTCAACTTGCCTGAGATTCTGTAGCTCATAATCAGTAGAGGCCTAATATTCCAGGTTTCGCCTACTTTCCCCAGGATAGACCCTCCCTTCATCATTATGGTGAGGATGGGGGAAGTAGGATGGGCCAGAGCACTGGTATCATCTCAGAGCTAGGGGAGCGGTCTCAGCCATGTACTTACTCACCAGCCACCCTCCAGCCAATGGCCTGGGTGTAAGAACCTCAGTGTCACAGAAGACAGTCCCCATCTTCCACAGGGAGGAAGAATTCAACCGAGAGAAGGCAGATGCCAAAAGCCTTAGTAAAAGCATAGACCCCAAATGAAGGCCAAGACTAGGACCCAGACAACTAGGATTATCCTCACTGACATCAGCAAATCACTCTGCGGTAGGTTTCCTGGAATTACCTCTTATATTTACTCCTACCAAAACTCAGTGGGGAAGGAATTATTACCCCCGTTTTACAGCTGAGGCAGCCATGCTCAGGGAATTCAATCGAGGGGACTGTGCTGGGCAGGCAGACCATGCCTTGCTCAGAGAAAGGGGTGGTGGGCTTGGCTTCTCAGCCCCTCTCCTGTGACCAGCCAAGCTCGCACCACTGGGCAGAGGCCCATCCAGTGTAAGGGCAGGTGTCCTAGATCCAGAGACCCAGTGCTCACCTTGCCCCTCCCCTACCTGCAGCACAAACCTACTCCTGGGCCTTCTTCACTTCCGTGACCCCTGCACCGAGGACGGCCAAGAGCATAAGAAACTCTGAGGGCACTAGAAAGTGGACCCTGCTCAAGAGAGCCCTTCTGAGCCCGAGCAGGGCCTGGCAAGGGGTGGCCTAGACACACAAAGGGTGGAGAGAGCATGGGGGGTGCTCAGAGAGCCCCCAAAACACCCTCACTGGACGGATGACAGCCATGGCAGCACAAGTGTTTCCAAAAGAGCCCAGTAAGAGCAATTGCACCCAGGCCCATCAGGCCCCCGCTGCCCAGCAAACAGCTTCTGCTGGCAGAGGTTCCTGGCTGACTTTGAATATTTGGGTGCTGTGAAGTTTAGGAAAAGGGAAGCAGGGAGGTACCTGCCAGGCAGAGCTCAGGGCTGGGGAGCAGGAGGCTGGAACAGCATCTTTCAGGGCCCTGGGCTCTCATGTCAGCTTGCTACCCCTTTCTGGAATGTCCTTGTGGGGTGGTGAGAGGTGGGGGATTAATATTGGTTTGTTTTCATGGGTTTGGGGGGGCAGGGGATATGGGGGTCACTCTGGAAAATGCAAGGGTTGCAGAAGTTGAGTTGCAGAAACAGAACCTCTGTGGCACTTTCTGCGTGCTGGAGGGAAGCACCAGGTCACGCTTTCCACAGCCCTGCTTGGCTGTGCAGTTGTGGGGCGCTCATCATGCCTTCTGCACACACACCCCCATATTAATTCACCACACTTTGCTTAGTGGTCGCTCTGTGCCCTGCCCCAGGCTGGCTGCTGGCCGATCGGCCCAGTTTCCTCTCTAACTCCTGACCTACTCCTCTGTGAAAGCTGAGAAGCCAAGCTAAGTGGCCAGCCCTGCCCAGGGCAGCCTCAGCCCACAAGAAACTCCACGTTAGAGGCCTAGGGTCCAGAGAAGGGCTGCTTGTCACAGGACTGCCAGCTCTGTGTGCTGTGCAGGGAAAGACAAGTGACCTATTTGGGTTGGAGACTCTCAGCGATGGCCAATGTCTAAATGGGTCTCTGTGGGTGGTCATTGTGATTCCTGGATATCAGACCTGCTTCCCCCAGACATCCACCAACAGGGCCCTAAATGAAGTGTAAACAGAGGAACAATTTGAAGATTTGTGGATTGTTCTCTTCTGAGGGGATTTCAGATTTGGGGGCTTTTGCTACATTGAAGAGACAAAAAAAATCATAATTAGTCATCCCCCACCCCACCCCCAAGTGAGAAGATTAAGCCTCTGGAGGCAAGGACAGTTCATTCCACAGGCAGCCTGGTTCCTTCTCCACCCAAGTGAAGTTTAATTCGTTTCCATTCACAAAGAATTAATGTCTAATTATTCATTAACCCCCGCTGGCTATTTTATTCCTGAGTGCCAAATCCTCTTCATTCTGGGGCAGTAATTTGGGTGTTACTTCGTTTCTTAGACATTTCATTCACCTTGAACTTCTGGCAACACTCGTGGCTAACTCAGGGAGACCTTTCCCAATAGAAAGGCAACTCATCCGATCCGTAGGTCTCCTGGGGGATGACTGGGGGGGATGGATCCTGAATTTAGCAAGTGAGAATGGCACCTCTCACCCAAAGGCCAGGAGTCAGGATTGGGAGCTGTTGCAGGGGAGCCTGGGCCTGCCCAGACTTTGGAGAAAGGCCCGAAATGGTCCTTTGCCCAGCCCCCTTGCTGTTCAGTGAAGGAACTGAGGTCTGAGATGGCTGAGGCGCGGCACTTGTCAAAGCTTAAGAGCAAGGATTCCTAGATTTTGAGAATCTAAAAGTAAGCTCTTAAATGATGCGGTGCTAATGAAAGAAACAATGTTTTCCCAGGGAACTGCATATGTGCTTTTATACTCTGAAATTTGAACAAATGACAGGGGATTCAGACTCCTTGAAGTCCATCTTTGCAATCTAGGTTATGAAGTCATGATCCTTGCAAAAAACAAAATAAAACAAAAACTTTTTTTATTGAAGTATAGTTGATTTACAATGTTGTGTTAATTACTGATCTACAGCAAAGTGATTCAGTTATATCAATTTTTTAATATTCTTTTCCATTATGGTTTATCATAGGATATTGAATGTAGTTTCTCTGTGCTATACAGTAGGACCTTGTTGTTTATCCATTCTGTATATAAAAGCTTACATCTGCTAACCCCAAATTCCCACTCCATCCCTCCCCCAACCCCCTCCCCCTTGGCAACCACCAGTCTGTTCTCTATTTCTGTGATTCTGTTTCTGCAAAACGAAAACTTTTGAGTGACAAAAAACACCATAAACAAAGTAAAAAGACCAATGATGCAAAACTAGGAAAAATATGTTCAACTTATATAAAAGACAAAGATTAATATCCTAATAAATAAAGAGCTTCTAAAACTAAAGGACATAAGGATGATCCAATTTTTAAATGGACAAATGGCTCATATATATATATATATATATATATATATTTTAAAAACTACTCAACTTTATTCATAGTAAGAGAGATGCAAACTATTAACAACCCTGAGATAACATTTTTTATCTATTAATACATTAGCAAAAATCTAAAAATTTTGATATCACACACATTTGGAGGGGTTGTGGCATTTTCACACATGGCTAATAGGAATGAAAAATGCTACAACCCTACAAAGGGCAGTGTCCAGGAAAATTACATGTGCATTTATCCTTTGTCAGAAATCCCACTTTTAGGGATCTATCCTAAAGATACATTGGCAAAGATACAAAAATGATATATGCACAAAGCTATCCATTGTAGGACAATTTATAATTCTGAAAGGCTGGAACCAACTCAGATGCTCATCAGTAAAGGACTAGTTAAATGTCCATCTACAAAGTGGGTTATTATGCAGCTGTAACAAGGAATGAGGACTATCTCCATTGACTGCTTCTGAATGATCTGTCACTATACAGTTAAGGGGAAAATCTAGGAGTAGGTCTGGGTTTATCCTATATAACAGTTTGTCCAATAAACGAGGGATACAAATATACCTAGATTGTGATCTCTCAATACCCATTCCCACTAAAAGGAACCATGGCCACTTGGAGAAATGGCTGATTCCAGGTCTGAGGAGGGAAATGTATGAGAGCCTAAAGCTTCTCGCCATACCAAAGCCATGATCTACTGAGATCATGTCAGAAGGATTCAAAAGCTAACTTGAATAAGCTCCCACCAGCTAAGAACGGGACAATTTGAACATAATTAGGAAAATAACCCTATTGGATAAAAGTACACCAAACGCGCTTAAATCCATGAGCTGCCATGGCTGCTGGCCTGAAAAAGGACGGCTGTGGGAGTCTAGGGACACCAGGAGCAGTGGCTGAGGGCAAGGACCGCCCCGCCCCCCATCATCACCCAGGAATGAGTCACTCAGTTGGGTGCTCCGTCATCCCTGATCTTTACAGCATCGGCAGGAAGAATCCTCACCTTTCCTGAGAGACATTTCCACTAAGCTTCCTGTCGGGTAACCTTTATCAGTTTTGTCAAGACCTTTGGCGATGCACTGAGCTCCTAAATGGGGAGGGGACAGCCTTAAGCATATTGTTGTACTGGGTCTAAGGACAGAGGGGAACAGCACACCCCAATTCCTACGTGCTCTGCCCAAGCCCTGAATCCTCCAGTGCTCCCCTCTCTCCATGGCCACCACCCCCTTCCTTGTCCAGTCCACAGTGGCCTCCCACCTGGACCACTGGACAGCCTCCAGTGTGTGTGTGTTCCATCCCGCTTCCCTCTACCCACAGGCAGACTTGCCTCCTGAGCTTGTTCTTACCCTGCTCAAAACCGTTCACTGTTTGCTCAGCACTCACCCTATTCCAGCAGCACCTTCTTTACGAAAGACTTAGGCTTTAAATTACAAATGCATCCAAACAATGAACGTGCCCACCCTTCAGTCCTGTAAACACCAGGCACAACACGCCACCTCTGCATTCTTTTTCCCACTGTCCTTCACCTCCTAAAACACCCTCCCCGCTGCACCTGCTCAGAGCTCACTGCAGGGGGAAGGCTGATGCCCTGTGCTGCCAGTCAGAGGCAGCAATGTGGCCGGGGAACAGGAGGTGGTCTGCCAGGCCTAGGGAGGGAGAGGCCATGCTCAGACCCATTCTGGTCTCCGCAGCTGCTGTCATTCACAGCTGTGCCTGCTGCCTGGCTAAGGAATGTCCCCAGAACCTTCCCTCTTCCCACCACCCCACAAATGGAGCTCAGAGGGGTAGCTGCTCCGATGAGCTCTCCACCACCTCTCCTCCACCTTGCCCTCCCCTCTTCTACCCTACCTACCTACCCAAACCTTGCTCCAGGGAGTGGGGGATCTGGAAGCCCACCCAGTTCCTGAAGGCCAACACAAATAGTCCCGCTGTAGAAAACAGCATTCCCTGTGCAGAAATTGACAAGACGCCGATATCGCATTTCAGAGCAGTTTGATGCTTCCTGAAGTGTGAGCTCCTGTCTCTGGAGGAGGGAAGTGTTTATGCCAAGAGCTTGATGAGTTTCCAATGAAGCCACGAAATGCACAAAGCTGCCTGGCAGCAGCCTGCTTCTGAGCCAGGCACCCACTGCGTGAGCCTTCCTTGAGCTTCCATGTGACCCTAGAGCAGTGCTTGGTGCCCTGGCCCTGCTCTGTCTCTCAGTGGGAGTACCACAGGTGAGGTACGGTGAGGCCGCAGGCTTGGTCTGCTCCTTCTGCCAGGACATGAGTGCAGCTGGACAGACACTTCTACTGCATGTCCTTGGAATTGCTTTTGTCTTTTCATCCTGATGAAGCAGAAACAGCATGGAAGTGAGGGAGAGAGAAGGGGTCTGTGCAGTCTGTCCCCTGAACAACCCCTTCCCCCATCCCCCACCCTCCTCCAATCCTGGAGCTGCAGCCCCTCCCTGTTCCTGCAGCATGATGGCGTGTCACTGAGGGCATCAGCTGGACTGTAAAGGGATTAGTCTGTGCGTCCCAGCACAGTGAGTCAACTAGCTCCTCAACCACAGAACACAGAGATCAGGAATTACCAGTTGTTCTTCCTCCAGTGAATACCAAAATGCTGCTAGGGAACTCGCAGGACTCCTCTCTAGAAATAGAAAATGTATGTGGAGGGCATTAGAGTCTCAGGGCCTATCTGTTAATATAGTGCAATGTTATAGAGTACAAACTCTAGAGTCAGAAGGAGTGGGCTCAAATTCCACCTTTTACATTTACATGCTGTGTGACCTTGGGCAAGTGACTTAACTTCTCTGTGCTTAGTTTCCTCATCTGTAAAAATGAAGCTACTCATAGTACCTACCACTTACAATTCTCTCAGAACAATTAATACGTGAATATACTTAAAGTACCTATAACAATACCCAGCACAGTAAGGACTGCACGTGTTGACTCGCTTTGGGGGAGTCAGTATAACAGCAGTCAAGAGCACAAGCTCTGTAGATTACAGGAATTTGGATCCTGGCTCTGTCCTTTTCTAGCTGTGTGACTTTGGGCCAGTTATTAAATGCTTTGTGCTTCAGGTTTCTCATCTGTAAAAGGGGGGTGATACTAGCTAAAATAATAAAGGATTAGATGGATCAATGTTTGCAGAATGCTTAGAACAATGCCCAGCACTATTTTCACTATATGTTCTGTATTGGTTATTATTATCATTAGTACTATCGCTATCATTTCTCAACTCTGATTATGGTCATGGTTGCACATTGAAGCTACCATGGGTCCCCAATTTCCCAGGAGCCAGGACTTAGGGGCCCAGAAGATGATGGCCTCCTTAGGCCCTGGGCTTAGGGATGGGTCAACACCCAGCTCGTCTGGAGGGCCCTCATTTGCCATTAGAGCAGAAGAGGGACCCGCCCACTGCTGGGTCCCCCTAGAGGGGAAGTGTTGTTGCCTAGACCATGCCCATCTACACCAGACAAGGGCACAAACTCAGCAGCCCATGACCCTGGGTGAGCTACTTTCGAAACCTCAGTTTCCTCATCTCCAAATGGCGGGCAGAGCATCTTCCTTGTGGACACAGCTAAACTCCTGGCCCAGCACCCTGTTCAGTAAAGGCAGGTCCTTCACCTCCTGTCCTTTCCCTACCCTCTTAACTCTGCAGTTTGTGGCTACAGAGGCTGTTGAGAGTTTTGGATTTAGGGAGCAGACACTCATTTCCCTTCACTTTGTCCCTCAGGACCAAAAGCTGCAGGTCAGAGTCAATTTGACAAACTGAGGAGCCGTTTAACTTTCTTCATCAGGATCTCAAAATCCTGAGGAAAGGCATTTTTGCTGTGAGGTGGAGCGTCTATTTCTGATATTGTATTTTGTTTTTTACTTAACCCATGGATAAATATATGCTGGTGGTATTTTTTGTCAAAGAATTCAAACAATACAGGCGAATTTTGCGTAAAAAGTGCAAGTCCCGTTATACAATTACCCCCTCCCCCTTCCTTATACCAGAAACCACCGTTAATTATTTCTAGAACTTTTTCCTCTGCATTTGCAGATATATGTAAGTGTCATTCTACTAATACGGGTCCTACTGTATATATTATTCTAAGACATCCTGTTTTTGCTTAATAACATGTCTTCAGCCATATGGAACTGCTTCCTTCTTTCAATGGCTGCAGATTATCCATTTGTGTGGATGGACAATTCATCGACCATCCCCTCTATTTTTAGGCATCTAGGTGTCTACATGTTTTGCTCTTATGAACATTTGTGTGTGTCTTCATGCACGTGTGTAAGCATCTCTGAGCGTTTCCTAGAAGTAGAATTCCTATGCCAAAGGACTGAAGGAGCCACAACTCACCCTACACCCGATCTCCATACTGGATTTATTTTTACTGATAGCATTTACTATAAATTATAGTATAGACTTACTCGTTTATTGTCTGTTTTTCTCACTAAAATATAAGCTTCATGGGAGCAGATGTCTTAGCTGTCTGATTCACTTCTGGGCCCCCAACACTCAACTACAGTAGTGTCTGGCACATAGCAGGACTCAGTAAATATTTGTTGAATGAAAGAACAGATGAAAAGACATGTATATTTTAAATTTTACTTATTTTATTTATTTATTTTTGGCTGCATTGGGTCTTCGTTGCTGCATGCGGGCTTTCTCTAGTTGTGCTGAGTGGAGGCTACTCTTTGTTGTGGTGCGTGGGCTTCTCATCGCGGTGGCTTCTCATTGAGGAGCACGGGCTCGAGGCATGTGGGCTCAGTAGTCGTGGTTCGCGGGCTCTAGAGCGCAGGCTCAGTAGTTGTGGCGCACGGGCTTAGCTGCTCTGTGGCATATGGGATCAGGGCTCGAACTCGGACCAGGGCTCGAACCCGGATTCCCTGCATCGGCAGGCGGATTCTTAACCACTGCACCACCAGGGAAGTCCAACATGTACATTTTTAATGTTGATAGGTATTGCCAATTTATTTTCCAAAAGGCTGACCAATTTATACTCCACCAAGACAGCAAGCGGTTGTTTCCCCACACCCTTGGCAATGCTGGAGATTATCAACTTTTAAAGTAAATTTTCTCATCTACAGGGGAAATATGTTGCCTCCTCTTTTTTACCGTTGCTTTACAAGTTCCTCCTGAGTCCCGTCCGGCCTCTCTTCGTGAGTGGGTGTGAACTGCCAGACTGATTTGGTAAGTTCTGTTTGTTCGCAGTGAGCATGAACAGAGGCACAAGCCTGGAAGGCCACAGGGAGACCTGGGGAAGGCTGGGGCAGGGAGCAGGGGTAAGGGGAGCTGCAGCCCCACATGCAGGCAGGAAGCAGTCTGGACAATGTCACAGCTGCTGCCGCAGCAACTGTGGGTGAATGAGGACAGCTGCTACACAACTGGAGACAGAAGAGAAGCTGCCCTGGGTAGGGGCCCTTTGGGAGCCAAAGGGCAGGGCCAAGCATCCGTCAAAGGGGACTGTGTGTGGGCGGGAGGGGAGGCTGCCAGGGCCCGCCAGGCCCCTTCTCCCAGAGGGACCGGAGGTAGCAGAGTGCCCGGCTTTGACAGGCTTTGAGTCACTGACCTTCATCTTCAAAGGTCCTTCCCAGAGAACTCAGAGTGATTCTTCCCTCCCAGAGGGATCTGGTGTGACTATGCATGTCTCAAAGCTTCATTCTCGGTCTGAGCCATCTTCCCCGGCCCCTTTTGCATGTCACAGTGGCTCCCCAAGGAGGGAGAGCTTCTCTGAGGATCTGGGCCTCAAAGCAGAAACACCTCAGGGCCACAAGGGACTCTGCACCTCTTCAGTGTGCTGTCTGCTGGGGACTCCCAGGCCCAGGAAGAAAGGAGCAGAGCCTCTCCCTCTGCACCTCTGCCTGGGAATCTACAGGTCATGAGACTGGGCTTGACCTGCACAGCTGACCTGGTTTCTTCAACCTGTCTCTACCATGGGAAGGATGGTATAGACTTAGTTTAAAAGAGACTTAAGAGATATAATGACCTAACGCAAAGCATGGATCTGGCTTGAACTCCGATTTGGGTAAACCAACCACAAAAGACAGTTTTGCTAGCGTTGCAGAAATTTGAATGGGACAGGGTATTATTAGACAAATTAAGGAATTGTTCATTTTGATGGATGTGACAATGATATTACTATGTAACAACTCGTTTTTTTTTTAGAGACACAGAATGAAATATTTAGGGGTAAAATGCATGTCAGTAGTTTGCTTTAAAATACTTAAGCAAAAATGTATGTGAAGCAAATGTTGCAAAATGTTAATAATTGTTACATCTAGGTGATGGGTATAAACCATCCTCTCAACTTTCTGTATGGTTAACTACTTTCATAATAAAATTTTTAAAAAGAAGAAAAAGGAGGAGGAGGGGGAGGAGGGGGAGGAGGGGGAAGGTGTGTGACTCTGGACAAGGCTGGA
>RJWK010025860.1:0-21940 GCA_004363435.1 Platanista minor | reverse complement strand
GAGAAAGCCCTTTCACAGCAATGAAAACCCAATGCGGCCAATTAATTAATTAAAATAAAATTTTTTTTAGAACAAACTTTTGTGTACACTTCCAGTTAGATAGTGATAGTCTTCTGCTGTACTTCCATCTTTAATGATGGAAAAAAGGCTTGTCAAAGTGAGAGGAGCACACATTCATTACCCCCTTTTAGGCTCCCCTGACCTCCCACCTAAACAGCTCTTCTGCCTTGACTTACCTGACAGTAAATAATTCCCCTCTGAATTTACCACTGTTCATTATTTGAAGTTCAGAGCTTCTGATATTTGTGGGTATCTCCATTGTCTTCAGTCAGTGTTAGGTTTCAATTGTCAGCATCCCCATAAATCTGGCCACTGGGTGTTGGGTTTTGTGGGGGCGGTGGGGGGGTGGACAACTAAGAGGAACATTTCTAGAATCTTTTCTTAAGTACTTTCTTAGGTGGAAGCATCCTTTATTACTGTCATTCCCAGGCCAGCTCTTTAGTCTCTGCTACTCTGTCCAGAAAGAATCCTAGGAGAGGGCTGCTGTCCCCTTGCCTCATCCAACCCTGCTTCTGCTTTTTCATTAGAAATCCATTCCCTTGAATATGTATTAAAAATATCTGACTTTTGCCGTGACTTTCACAGAAAGTCAGCTTCTGAAAGCAAGAACATTTTTATTAGTATTAATATACTAGTTCCCAATTGCATTTAGCTGAAACCAAGGGTACAATTCCATTGATTTAAACACAATTTCTTAAGAAAGTACTTGGAGAGAAGGTCAGTAAAACAGGGCTGGGAGAATTTCCCCGTACCCATTATGCCTCTCTTGGCCCACACAGAAGTCAAGAACTTTCAAGTATCAGGACAGAATGTTCAGCATTCCAATAATTAGCTGACCAGAACCTGGAAATGAAAAAGGAAAAAAGATAAAACAACTCACTCAGAAAACAGAAATAGTGCATTTAGACCCTTCAGCCCCTCATCACAGATCCCAAGCTGAACTGCAGTTGAGCTCTACACATCTGGCTGAAAAAGAAAAAAATCTGAGATCACATATTAAGCATTTTCAATTAATTACAGTATTTAAAATACAAATATACACTTTTTCTTCTATATTTGAACCTCACTTTTAGTTTGCTTTCTAATGTGGATTACTTGGTAACATGCAACTTAAGCATTACATGGGCAATTATTTTTGTTTTGTTCAATTATTTTCCTCAAAATCTTATGTTTTTTCTATCAATTGGAAAATTATATCAATAACTTTATAACATACTTATAAGTTCTTTAATTTTTTTAAAAGATCTTAGTTTAAGAAAAGAAGACCTAGATGTATCTACATTATAAAAATGATAAAAAGTCTTCTTTTAGTAGGGGGAAAAAACAAGGTGATATAGTGGAAACAGTGACGTCTGGAATCTATGTACTTAGGGTGCCTTCGATTAAAGTCTGTGACAGATCAATTCTCATTTTTAAATTCCCCTAATGATAAACTCAGATTTTAGTAATTATCTAAGGGTCCCCTAAGGAATGTAAGGAAGATAAAATTCCAATTTCAACACTGAAATTAAATGAGGCTAATTTCATGAGGAATTTGGGATTAGCTCTACAAAGATGAGAATATAATATGGAGTTTTAGACTTTTTTTTTCCTGTAGCTATTTCATTATATTAAACAATCCGTGAAAACCGTAAGTAATGACAGGAGTGAGACTATTGATTTTTCTCACTTGATTTGTCCTGCATTGGTGTTGACCGAGCATTAGAAGCTCTCTCTCCCTGAGCTACAGCCTCTGACATGCAGGGCGTTTTACTGCTGCACTCAGGGGAGTTTAACACACAGACATCCAGCCTGCAGGACTGCTGGACTGTGATAAAATACACCATTATGTGAAACACTGGATGGGGAAGCTGGCTCATTGGGTTGTGGTTATAGTCAAAAGAAACTCTTTAAGATGCTCATAGGTTAAAATGAGTGGTTTAAATGTCCAAGATAGACCTCTCATTGTCATCAACAGCAGAATAAAAGACCCAGGTAACATCTCAGACAGCACGTGTGGTGATTCTGACCCAGTCTTGGATCTTGGACAATTTTTTGCTTCCCTAGACCTCAGTTTGTTTATCTGGAAATGAAAATGCATCATGGCATCAGCTCAAGAGTTTCTTCAGCTCTAACATCCTGGGATTCAATGGATGATAAATCTACACGTATCATATTACACAACCAGGAAGAAATGAATTCTCAAGGGGAAAACAGAGTATGAAGTAATCCAACTGTTAACGTCTTAATGAGGGTAGAAAGAACAGAATTTAAGTTCACAGAAGTTAAATAGAGAATGGCTAAACATATTAAAGATGGTCAACTTCATTTCTAATTTTAAGTTGCGAATAGAAACAAGGATATACCCTTTCTACCGGTCAGATTAACTAAAATGAAACATTTAGATCCCCAGTGGTGACTGGGTGTTGGGAAACACACTCTCAGTGCCCTGGGTATGAATGGAAATTGACGCAGACTTCTCGGAGGTCAACTTATTAACATCTACGCAAAGTTTAAATGCATATAACCTTTGAACAAGTTCACGTCTAGGAAATTAGCTTCCAGATATACTTGTAAAAGTACACTATGTGTACAGCAATAATCATGACAGAATTGTTTGAAATACAACCATGAATATAACATGAATGTCCATGAACAGGAAAATGGTTAAGTAAATTATATCCATTTAACGGGATATTATGCAGCTGCTAAATAAAACTTTGTGTGCCAATAGGGAAAGATGCTGCGAATATCACTAAGTGAAAAAACAAGTTGGAGAGCAATATACATAATATGAAACAATTTGTTAATAAAAAGATAGATAGATGGTAGATACATAGATACTTGCATATATGGAGGCATTTTCCAGACCTCTACCATTTTGGTCACCTTAGGGACTAGGGGCTGATGGTTAGGGAATTTTATAATAACTTTTCTACTTGAATTTTTTTACCATGACTGTTTATGTTTATATATATAAAGAACTACTTAAAACAAGAAACAGCCTTAGAAAATAGTAGGGAATGAATGTCACAGAGCAGCAGTGTGTAGCCTGATGCTGGGGGATGTAGTGTCCGGGGGCCAGTCTGATGGGGGAGCAGATGCCCCGGGGATTGTTGTCTGATGGGGGGTCAGGGGTGTGCTCAGGAGCCAGTCAGGACATCAGCTGTAGGTGCGGAGATGACAGGCTCCTTGGCTGCAAGCACACTGGCACACACCTGTTCTCTTCACCTGCCCAGCATCCCTTTCCCCTTCTCTTTGTAACGAGACCTATTTTCCTTTTGGACACCAGGCTCCTTCCACCCTCTAGCCGAATGTTTCTGGTTGGGGAGCTGGACTTTCACCTACAGTTCCAAGAGTGAGCCTTGACCCTGGCCTGGCCACAGTACCACAGAACGGTCATGATCGCTTCAAGGATGGACACTGACCCCACACGGCCAGTGAGAGCACCCTCATCCTCGTGCTGGAGCTCCTGGACAGAGGTGCCCTCTCTCCCTCTGGGCTCAGAGCAACTGGAACTAACTGTAACTGCAGTGGCCGTTGCAGACACCACCTGGGTAGAAATTTGCCTGAAAATCAAACACAACAGAGGAAAGCAGAACTTCTGTGATGAGAGTCAGCTTCCTGTGAACCCAGAGCTCGTGGACAAGGCAGGCAGAAGCCTTTTCCATTGTTTTTCTGTTCTCTTAGGCTTGGCCTGAGTTGATAAAGTCTCATTCCTTCTTGAGCTGCTTTGAGCTGGGCTCCTATGAGTTTCAACCAAGAGCCCTAACAAACATAAGCACCTTAGGACTCCCTTCAACAGCTGGAAGGGCCATACTGCCTTTTCAAGCCCTCGCCCGGCACGGTGGACCCCCAAGCAGCAGCACGTAGAAATATTTTTTGTCCCTCTGCCTACGATTTCCTATCCCCCGACCCCAGCCCTAGACAGAAGGAGAAGCTCAGAGGAAATGTTGCTGTGTGAGGTGTTGGCTCTAGTTTTCAGGATCCCAGCAGTGCCTCTGTGTAAGCCATAAGTAGGATTTTTTGTCCATATTTTCTTACATTTTGGGTCTTTTCAGGGGTTAAGACTATGAGATGGAAGAGTTTGAACCACAGATCCCTAAGCCCCGGCCCTTGACTATGCAGCCGTGTTTGCAAAACCTAAATGATCAAGCTCAGCCTTCCCCAGCTGAGCCAGGCGAAGCCCTCTTGAAATCTGTTTCTCTCATGCTTGGGGTTTTTTTTTTATATATTTATAAATCACAATAATGGCGTGTGCATTCTAAGGATGGAAGAAGTCTTCTAATTGGTCAGTCCCATTTATTATTTTTTTGTCATACTTCTCTCGTTCTTGATTTCTATCTAGATGGATAACGAATTCATAAAAGACTTTCTCAACATAGAGTTTTAGAAATTGAAACACATGAAAATGACAGACAGCTGATTCACTTCGTTGTACAGCAGAAACTAACACAACATTGTAAAGCAATTATACTCCAATAAAAAAATTAACATAAAATTCACTTTTACAATTTATCTAAAAAAAAAAAAAAGGAAATAACATATCCTCTCAAAGTTCCATTTTTTTTTTCCTAGTTCTAATAGCTGTTCAATATCTTCTTTTAGACACACGACGAATTTGGGGTCAGGCGTACGGATTCTGGTTCAGCACCCACTGACCAGCTTCTTCTGGTCCAGGAACCTGCTGTACGTGACATGGAAATTCTATAGCTAGGTGCTCATCACTCCCACTGCATCTGAAGCAACACGTTCACTACCTATCACTCAAGGTAAATTTCACACTCGGGTGTAAACACAGCCATCCCAGAAACGTGACCACGAGGGAAACTTCACAGACCCCTGGGAAACGTCCGCAGTTCTGTCCTTCCGGGCCTTCCGGGCACAGGTCCTCTTAATGGCCAGGAGCTCAGGACACACTGCTCACCGTGCTGGCTCACCAAGATCAGGGCCACCTTGCTGCCCCCTCACGCCGCACCTGCGCTATCTCCCACTCCTCCAGCCAGATGTAACTCTCGGGAGATTTGTGGGCCCTGCCAGGGGCCGGCTCCGTGGTCCCCTGCCGCACCTACCGCAGTCTCAGAGCCACCCGATAAGGCCTGCAGCAGAGAGGGCCAGTCTCCACGAGGCCCCCTGCAAGCTCGGATCAGAGGAACCAGAAAAGAGGCATCTGGTAGTCCCGACCCCTCCTCCTACCACTCTGCGGGCAGGGTGAGCGACCGGTTGTGACCCCGTGGCAGCCACAGCTTGTAGCAGCGCCCCTGACTGCGTCTGGCTGTCAAGACTCACAGGGCTCCTGGGGACCCCGGAGGCTGCCGGCTTCGTGTTTCACTCACTGTTAGACTTTTTGGTCTCAATAAACTCAAAGGCAGGTGCAAAAAGGAGAGACTTGGAAGGGCCCAGAAGAAAAATACCACTAGCATGTTTTACTCAGCTGTTCTTACGACTCCATGACATTTAAGCAAGGCCCCTGGGTGACAGCCCCAGGGGTCCTGGTCGTATATGACTAATAATAGCTGGAAAAAACCATTGCAACCCCGGGGTAATGATGAAACGCTGGCCTGTGAGGAAGACCTGCTGGCAATGCATCTTTTTTTTCAGTCTGCTAATCCCAAATTCCAAATGTATCCCTCCCTCCCTTGCCCCTTTGGTAACCATAAGTTTGTTTTCTATGTCTGTGAGTCTATTTGTGCTTTGTAAATAAATTCATTCGCATGATTTTTTAGATTCCACATATGGGTGACGTCATATGGTATTTGTCTTTCTCTGACTTACTTCACTTAGTATGATCATCTCTAGGTCCAACCATGTTGCTGCAAATGGCATCATTTCATTCTTTTTTATGGCTGAGGAACATTCCATTTCTGTATATGTACCACAGCTTCTTTACCCATAGCAATGCATCTTGATTCTGTTTCGGGTGATTAAAATGCTCCTTAGTTCAGAGGCCTGCTTTTCCCGATTTCCTACATACACGTACTGTCTTGACTTGGCATCCCTGATCCCGCTGCTGTCAGTTCCGCCTTCTGTCCACCCTGTCCCGCTTCCACCTGCACAGTTACACTCACCTGAAAACATGGGGCTTGGGACCAGGCAGCCCAGGATTCAATTGTGTTATTCTCCTCCAAGGAATGCGTGTGCTTAGCATGATGGGCAGAGGTGGTGAGAGCACAAAAGAACTATATGTTCATGGTATTTAAATGATTCCTCATTGGCTTCAGGAAAAAAAAAGAATCTGGAAGCCGTTTAGCCATCCGCTACCTGGCATCCTCCTAGTACCCACGAAATCGCCCCTTCCGGGCAAACTGGCTTAGTGACGGCCCCCTTGTACTGCAGCTCTTACTATTCCATCCCCCTGGGAGACTTCCATTCTTTTTAGTAATATCCCTATTAGGTTGAGAGTATCTTGAATGCAGAAATCATTTTATATTTATCTAGTCCGATATGAGATAAAATATAAGCATAGAGAATAATAGGGGATCAATAACTTCTTGAATTGATTGCTTACTCCTCTTTAGCCTTGAAAGACAGAGTTCAAATCCCATCACTTCCATAAAGCCTCCCGGCCCTTCTGCCCTGCAGGTTCCCTTCCTCCTTTATTTTATTCCTCAGCCATAAAAGAGAATGAAATGATGCCCTTTGCAGCAACATGGGTGGACCTAGAGATGATCATACTAAGGGAAGTAAGCCAGACAGAGAAACCATATGGTATCGCTTATATGCGGAATCTAAAAAGATGATACAAATGAACTTATTTACAAAACAGAAATAGACTCACAGACTTCGAAAACAAACTTATGTTTACCGGAGGGGAGGGATAAATTAGGAGTTTGGGCTTAACATATACACAGTATTGTACATAAAATAACCAACAAGGACCTACTGTATAACACACAGGACTCAATACTCTGTAATAACCTATATGGGAAAAGAATCTGAAAAAGAATAGGTATATGTGTACGTATAACTGAGTCACTATGCTGTACACCTGAAACTAACACAACACTGTAAATCAACTATACCCCAATATAAAATAAAAATTAAATTTAAAGAAAAACTACCCTAGTATCTATTATCTGTACAGTTCATTTAGCAACCAACCAAGAGATACAATTCTTTTGCTATTTGGGGGGGGCTGTTATTTCTATTTTTCATGAGTTAATGCTTTATCTCCTCAGGCACCATGAAATGTCTTCCCTACTACAGTCTCTGAAGTCATAAATAGGTCTTGCAATAAGCACAAATAATACTTATCTATTTAATTTGCCAATGTGAATTCTAATTGTGTATGTTAATTATAGACAATTAATATTCATTATTAATTAAAGCCAGATAAGTTTTTGTAAAGCATACTAAAATTTTGTAACCCTGGATTGTTTTATAATAAAGTCACACTCTCGACATATTTTCTAACAGTAGTGAATGACACATAAAACATGACCTTTAGTACTAAATTTGGAAATTGAAGTATAACTCCTATAAGCGTAATTTTAAAGGACACGGCTTCTGATTTGAGTCGCCGTTTAACTCCCAACAATTCGCAGTTGGAAGACACTCAACAAATCGGTTTATTTAACTTAATAAAGGGCATTTCGGTCCTTGATTTGAGGGCTATCTAAATGCTTCTTGCCTCTCATACCTTCTACCGTGTTGTCCTAAATTCCCTCATTCTCTTTCATCCTTGAGAAGCCCTCTAACCGCAAATAACACACTAAATGAATACCATCTTAATGTGAGTTCATTTATCCAAAATTAAATAGTCCATTGCTTTCCAAGACCCCAATAAGATAAGGCAAGAAGCAGATGAGTTGTAAAAAAGAAAGAAAGTTCCAGAAACTTCCCTTTTTTTCCCAGGCTCTGAGCTCTTTGTCTGACAAGAAATAGTTATAATAAGTCATAAGACACAATTCCTTCCCATTGTAAAGTGAAAGGATTACTGGACACTAATTAGTTTTCCATCATCTAGACCAGCAGTCCCCAACCTTTTTGGCACCAGGGGCCAGTTTCTAGAAAGGCAATTTTTCCACAGACAGGGGATGGGGTGGGGGCATGGTTCAGGCAGTAATGCGAGCGATTGGGAGCGATGGGGAGCGGCATATGAAGCTTTGCTGGCTCACCACCACTCACCTCCTGCCGTGCGGCCCAGTTCCCAACAGGCCACGGACCAGTACCGGTCCACAGCCCAGGGGTTGGGGACCCCTGATCTAGACTGATCAGGACACCAGTCTACAACCACACTCTTTTTCCCATTCTCATTTTTCCAAAACATGCTTTCATCCAGGGGTGAATCTAGGTTTGGGGGACCTGAAGCTAATACAACTTCGGGGAACTTGCTTACGAAAAATATGTAAAAGTACAAATACAAGTGTCTGTGATCTTTATGAATACGAAACACCTGCAGCTTCTCCAACATCAGCCAACATGAGGAAGGGTGAAAGGGGTTGTGATTATAATTTCTCACTTTTTCAAGTTTTGCACGAATGTCAGTGTGATCCTACACGACCATGTACACACCTGCACTGTTATGTAAAATCCACCCAATCCTAGTCCAGCTCCGCCTTCCAATTCCGGCAGAAAGGGCCGTCTCTTATTTCACGTGGAAACGTCAGCTGTCTCTCTCAGGCCGGCACTGTCCCTTGTTATGAACTCTCTTTTTCCTTTAGCTCTGCAACAGCTCGTTTTTGCATCTTCTCGTGCACTGTAGTTGTCTCCACCATCAGTCAGTCAATCAATCAACACGTCATCTTTAGTTTCAGTCATTGTTAGCGAGCCGCCCCGTGCGCCCGGCTCTGTCTTAAGCCTTGGGACACAGGCGAGAACACGAGAGACCAGGTCTAGGCTTTTGCCACTAGGGTTTCCAGGAGGAAGGCAAGATACAGATGAATAAGCAATCAATTATCAGGGAGTCATAAGACACGTACGGCAGGGAAGGACAGGAAAGGGTGCCCAGCTGATCTGCGACAGCCTCTCTGAGAAGGTGGCGTCTAAGGTGAGACCTTAGAAGTAGCCATTCCAAGCTGGTCAAGGTCATCAACTCGTGTAAAAGCCCTCAGGCAGCTGCAATCCCGTTCAAGGAGCAGGGGGAAGACCAGCGCAGCCCCACCAAGGGTCGGGGCTTCGGAGACCAGGGTAATGAGTTTGATCCTACCCTAAGTGCAGTGCAGAGCCTCGAAGGGAATGAAGTAAAACGGCTACATGGTGGGATTTGCAGCTTTAAATAACGACTCTGGCTGCCGTGTGAAGGATGGATTTGTCGCGGGAGCCGGAGTGGAAGCCTGGAATCTGGGGAGGAGGCTGATCTTTAGACATAAGGGGCAAAGTCGAGGTTCTGGTCCCCAGCTGAGCTGCCCTTCAGGGACCCCCTCCCTCAACCACAGGTCAGGCCTTTGGCAGGACGCTGAGGAACTAAGACAGCGGCCAGAAGACTGTAACACTGCCTAAGCTTCCCCAGATCTGCTCTTTCAAGGGCCTCCTCTTGATATTGTATACCCAGGAGGGGGAGGAAAGTGGAGAGGAAGATGAGAAGACAACTCTTTCTCCATTTTCCCTTTTAAGAGAGGAAAACATCATTCCCCTAAGCTGGGGGCACGAAATCAGAAGGACCCCGTCCACCTGGCTCTAGAGACAGACAGACACGGGCTCCAGTCCCAGCTCCATCACTCCCGAGCATCTCACCTCGCTTCCCTGCTAGCAACCTCAGGTTCCCGATCTCTGGAGTCAGGTGCCTAACGTTCAGTGGCGTCTCAGCAGGGATGACTTGAGATAATGGCTGGTGCTGGGCAAAGCGGAGGCATGTTCCTCCCCCACCTCATGACAATTTGGCCCTGGGCACAGGTTCTAATGGGGTCAGAGCAGTCATCTCCCTGCCTTTCACCTGCTGCACAGACCCACCCTTCCCAGGCTAGCCTTTGAAGCCCATCCAATCTCACAGAACTGCCTTGTGGGCAAGACATCTCTGAGAAGTTCAATTGTATTTTGGTCCAGAATCATTTGCCATTCTCCTGTCCCTAATACACAGGTCCCTGTGTGTTGATCTAACCAGTTGGTGGTGTTTTGAGTCATACATCATGGGGCCAATGGCGCCTTAACCACGAATTACATTAATATATCATCAAAGTCACGGCACTGTTATGATGTATGGCTTTAATACATCATTGGAGTGCTGGGCTGCTAATGATATATTACTCAAAACCGTAGCAACAGCTCGAAAGATCAAGATAAGTTTTGTATTTTTAAAACTTATTCTTAATAAATACGACTTTTTTTTTCAGTTTCCACAATAAAATACATGTTCCAAGGATATAGGAGGATGCAAGTTCACCTGATGAGTATCAAGATGTTTTCTTGGTTGTCCTTCTTTCACTGTTTACTCTATACCCTGCTCCTAAGTTCACTTCTAAATACCGTATCCGAGTCTCAGAAAATAATATCACTGCTGAGGGTACGATTCTCTAAGTTTTCCAGGCATCTCCAGTTCAGTGTCTTTTTTTTTTTTTTTTTTTTTTTTTTTTGCGGTACGCGGGCCTTTCACTGTTGTGGCCTCTCCCGTTGCGGGAGCACAGGCTCCGGATGCGCAGGCTCAGTGGCCGTGGCTCACGGGCCCAGCCGCTCCACGGCATGTGGGATCCTCCCGGACCGGGACACGAACTCGCGTCCCCCGCATCTGCAGGTGGACTCTCAACCACTGCGCCACCAGGGAAGCCCCACGCCTGCATCTCTTCTTCCTCCCCTCATCGTTGTCACCTGAGTGTGGATACTCAGGATACACCTGAGTGTAGGCTCTCCCTAGAGATTTCCAACATGTCAGAGGGATTTAAATCTAAATCTCAAATCTTCCACCGGGCAGCCCGGAGCCGTTGCTATTTTTAGCACAATGAGAATTGGCAAAGAAGTGAGAATCGTATAATTGCACCCATTGCAGCAATAACTCCATCGCTAACAGGGAAATCTTTTAATCCAGAATCTCACTGCAAATCTCAGCTGTGTGACACAAGCTCCGGTCACTTGGGAATGGTCTGAAGAGCAAATAGGCACTTAGGATGTGCAGATACACACAAGCACACACATGCACGCTCACATATACACACCACACACACACACACACACGCACACACATACACACACACACACACAGAGCAGGAGAATGAGACATTAGGGCCAAGAAGCTGACCCCAAAGCAGGCCTTCTTAAGAAGACACTGATATTCTAATAGCCACAGGCCCTTGGATCGACTTTTAAAATTCAATTCTTGAGAAACTTCAGAATCTGTGTCATTTAGAGAGGGGTCACCCAGTCCTGCGCAGAGGTGGCAGTATATTTCTGAAATTTCTCAAGTAGGCTTTTATACTCTCAGCACTGTTGTGAGATTTAGAAGCATCCCATAGCATCCCGATCTCTGGGTGTGGGTGCCTCTCGCCCTTTTCCCAGGGAGGCAGGAGTCTTTCACCGCAGATGCCTCTGAACCCCTCTCGGGGCAGGAAAGCCTGTTCTCATTCCAAGTGCCTGACGTGGAAATTGAAGTCTCTCCCCTTCTCTCTCTTTATCTGGGCTGGAGGCTGCAGGGGAACCAGCTACGTGAAGACGGATTAGGGAGAAATGATGATTCAGCACCTACGCTTCCTGCCAGGACCTCAGTGATCAGTTTAGTCTCAATCAGCAGATTAGAGAAAGAAAACACCCGGAGCAGAGACAGGAAGATTCACACCAGAAAAGGGAAGAGTGACAGAGATCCTCGACTCAGAAATGGGAGACTTGTGATGGGCTTGGGCTAAAGAAAGAATCTCCCAGATGTTTTTTGTACTTTGTTCTTGAAGGCAACCAGAGAAAGGGAGCCTGGATGCTTATAAACCACAATTAACCACAGAGCTACGAGGGGCCTCAGAGACTGGAGTCCAGACCCTGGTTTTACAAATGAGGCACACGAAGTGCCAAGGGTGCCTGCAATTCCTAGACCATTGTTTTTTTCCAACATAACAAACTTCTCGTTTCATTTCTTTTTCCTTGCTGGTTATTTATTTTAAATATAGCAGTGTGTACATGGCAATCCCATCCTGGACCATTTTTGGAGACATTCATTCATTATTACGTTCTATGGGGCTCAAATAGGAGTGGAAGCTTTTCTCTGCCCAGAACGACCATCCTTCTCATCTTCTGCACTTGGCCTGAGTCCCACTCCCCCTTTAAAAGCCAAGCTCAAGTCCCATCTCCTCCAGGAAGCCTTCCTGACTTCCCCCAGCCTCTGGTGATTCCCCCCAAGGCTGACTATCCCTGAGTTTTACCCAGTGGTGCTTTGTACTATCTCTCGCCCTTTCTAAGGTACACCCAGTAAGTTCAACTTCAGAAAGAGCTCCCTTCGAGGACCGACAGACCTGCTTTGGGTGGGGTTGGGAGTGCTGGGGAGGGGAGGGCCAGAGAAACAGGCACCTCCCTCAGAGCAGCTGTCTAATGCAGGGTGTTGATAAAGGCGGGAAACAGACAGTGTGATACGATCTCTTGTAAAGACCGAAGATATTCCTAATGCCATTCTGTATATTTGCCTGCTTCCTGCTTATGCGGGTTATTTGCAAAGAGGAAGGAAGTTCTGTTGCGAGTCCCTTAATCAGGGTGCAAAGTAAAACTTCTGTGCCTTTTCATCATTATACAGTAATCACTTCTTTCTAAGGTTTTAAGCTGGATTGCCACAGTGTCATTTTTATGTACAGTTAAATATATGATGATATAGTTATATGGGGGAGAGATACATATGCAATCTGCAGTTTTTTACCCTAAAGAATAGTTTGGAGCATACACACATATAAACACAACAAAGTATTGGGTAATTTTTGTCTAGATTCTTCAAAGAAAATTAGAAATTTATGGCTATATCAGAATTCTTATTAAGAAACAGATATTATTATGTGGTTTCCTGAGGATTCTTGTCTTTTTTTTTTTTTTTTTTTTTTTTGGCCATGCCACACAGCTTGTGGGATCTTAGTTCCCTGACCAGGCATCGAACCTGCACCCTCGGCAGTGAAAGCAGGGAGTCCTAACCCCTGGACCACCAGGAAATTCCCAGGAGTCTTGTCTTTGATTGCTTCAAGTAAACAAAAGTTGCTCACACTCATCCAAATAAAACGTTTTCCAATTCTTCTAACTTTTCCCGCAAACCGTCCAGAGAGCTCTTGGGAATCAACTGAATTTTCAAGATAAGAAAAAGGCACATTCATTGCACAGTATCCATCTTGCAAACTTGTAAAACACGTCCTTATGAGATGACACCTTGGAAAAGGATCTGCCAGCTGCTCAATTAAAATACGCTTCATATTAATAGAAGACTAAATACCATGGTTTACCACGTAGATACAGAGAACAGAGTAGCGGTTACTAGAGGGGAATGGGGGAACGGGCCGGGGTGGGAGGGTGAAACGGGTAGAAGGGACCAACTGTGTGGTGATGGATGGAAGCTAAATTTTTGGTGGTGAACGTGTTGTAGGGTAAACAGAAGTGGACCTATAATGTTTTACACATGAAACATATAACACTATAAACAAATGTTTGTTCAATAAAAAAATTAATTAAAAATAAACAAATACACATATCTCATGGTTTACCAATCCAGCAAGACAGCACAGTGAATTGGTTTCACTAAATCTAATTCCATGAACCACTCTGAGTTCATCCCATTCTTCCTTTGGAGTATTCAGACTCACTCCGCCTTTCAGCAAGAACAACACAAAGCGGAGCTTCCCGTCAGGATCAGGATGTAGCATTCCTGCTTCACGGACAATGAACAGAGTCCTTTCCTTCTTCACTTTCCAGCGATCGTGTGTGTTGGGCAGATACACACAGCACTTCCGCAACCTCCCCATCAGGCCCACGTGACACCCTCCCGAGGCCAAACACTTCTCCCCAGGAAAAAACGTGGCCAGGCATTAGATGTTTCCCCAGTAACTCTAGGCTCTTCTGACCTTCCTTCCTGCTGGTGCTACATCCTTTGTTACCAAGATAACTTGTTTATAAAAGTGCTTGTATCATTTACGGAAAACAAGTGACACTTGCTCTACCTGGGGCGCGCTGCAAAAGTAAAAGCCAGAATCAAGTAAGAAACCAAAGGCTCTCGTTTCTGAATCTGAGGTTCCGTGACAAGGAGAATTTGAACTCACAAAACTGTCATTTGGACACAAGAACTTCTCCAGGGTAAAGGTTTCGCTCTGAAAACTATGAATACTTTACATTTCTTTCCTTTTTACGATTTTCACCTTTCATAATGGTATTCTCTTGTTTCTGACGTTTGAAAAAGCATTTGTGCATTCGGGTATATGCACGTAATACGACAGGTATTAATCAGACTTTCTGTAGTGGTCGTTTCACTATATATACAAATAGTGACTCATTATGTGCTCCTGAAATGAATAGGATGTTATATGTCAACTATACCTCAATCTTTAAATTTTTAAAAAAATTTTAATGTCATTGGTGTATGGCTGATTTAAGATGTCATGTTACTTTCAGGTGTACAGCAAAGTGATTCAGTTATACATATACATATATTCACTCTTTTTTAGATTCTTTTCTCTTATAGGCTATCACAGAATATTGATACCTCAAGTTTTTAAAGTGCATTCGTGCGTTGCTCTATCATGCACAATTTGCACATCTTGGGAGAACTGCCCCCCTCACTGTTTGCTGTGTTCACACCGCACTGCCGTCCCCAAACAAGCTTGTTCTCCTGTGACCCCTGACCCTCACCTAGGTAAGTCCCTGCACGTGGAATCCTCTTTCCATCCCTTCCCCCGCCAAACACTGCTTGTACCCAAGTCTCACATCAGGCTTCCCTTCCCCCAGGAAGACTCCCTTTCCCCAGATAGATGCTTTTCTCCGTGTTCCCACAGAGGTTTACCACACGGCACGGCACACATACGACACATCCGTATCCTCAAGCATCCTCCCGAGACTGAGGTTCCTGGGGACAGGACTCCACCTGTCTCATCACTGTGCCCTGACAGCGCCTAATCGTGCTTGGCCCTGGTGGAGGTACTCATGACATCTTTGGAGAAAGGGTCGGTGAACGTGACCTCTAACTGCCTAAACTAACTGTTTTAGGGCTGTACAAAGAGCAGCGGGGCTACTTTTCTGCACAAAATGACGAGCGTGGGTTAAACCCTGCTCCCTCTCACCTGCTGCCCTGTCTCTCTTCCTTGAACAGGCTCTGCTCTTTTCCTCTCTAAAATTCCATCCTCCAGATCTGCATGTGGTGGATGCTGTCATTCACACCATCTCCTCAGAGAGGCCTCCCCTGGACATTGGGTCTAAATGAGCCACCTAGCCCCTGATATCCTTTCGCCTGCTAGAGTTCTCTGCACAGCCCTCTTCCTACCCTGATATTGCATTTCTGTATTTGTGTATCTTGTCACTCTACCAACATCAGAGTGTAAGCCCTCGTCTGCCTGATTCACAGCCATATCCCCAAACCTGAAACTTCACTGCACATAGTAGATGACGAATGAACGAATGAGTGATTGAAAGATTTAAAAGTTCTTCCATCTAAGTGGAAAATTATCATAAAATATTCAGAAAATGCTTCTAAATCAGCTAGAAAAACCACTAGATTTACATACTGATTACTGATAGTAAAGCCATCATTTTGTGTTCGTATCTGAGTCAGCTGGTGTGAACACAGGCAAGACACTCGGAGAGGAGGGAGTCGGTGACCCTCAGTGCCTGGCTGAGGAGTTGACCTGGTGGAAGGGGCGCCCTCCTCGGGGAAAGGCTCTCTTGCCTGTATGTAAAGACCGGAAATCCTGCCCAGGTTGGTGTGAAGGAATCCCAACTATCCGGAGGACCAATGCCTAGAATAGGAGAGGCTCTTAACAAGAAGAAGTTGAGTTCTTTGAGGACCCGTAGGGATTTGAGTCTTACCAGGATGTCTCAAATCAACCAACAAGTTCAGATATTGGCACCCCTAGGCATTTCCTAGATATTACAAGGCATAGACCCAAGATCTGGATAAATATGCTTCCCACTAGGGAGACATGAGGGATCCCAGGAACATCTATAGGTTCCAAGACCCGGAGCACCCCCCAGAGACTCACTGGTGTGAAACCCCAGCTCTCAGGACAATCTGTAGCCAAACTACAAAACACATTCCTTTTGGAGCTCAAGGGTCAACCACCTCTTTCCTCCAAGAGCATCCAATACCCTCGAGATCTTCAAGGCACAGGAAAATTCAGTCGCACGGAGCCCCAGACTAGGAATGGCCCAATTAGCCATCCCCAACTAAGATGAGCAATACTGCACAGGCTAAGTTGGCTTTCAATCCAGGCTCCCCCACTTATTAGCTGTGTAACCTTGGGCAAGTTCCTTAACCTCTCTGAGCTACCATTTTCCATCTGTTATAAGATAATGGAATAATACTCTCTCAGGGTTATTGGCAGGGCTAAATGAGCTAAGGTGTATAAACCACTTAGCAAAGAGGAAAGATTCAATAATTTTTGGCTATGGTGATTATTATTGTCATTACTAAATAAAAGTGGTTGTTATAGAGAAACAAATGTTGCAGAGTAGAGGATTGTGACTCAGAATTTTGAGTTATGTGCATCCATTTACAAAAGAGCCACCAAAGAATAGTTCAACATCCAAAGCTCAGATTGCTACCTGCTGGTTCTTTGTCATACGTACCCTTTTAAAGAAACCTCTTTGAAATTGGGGGGATATAAGCTAATATGGCCTGGTATTAACAACATGTCTTTGCTTCTCTAAAAGGAATTATATTGTATATCCGCAGGATGAGACTCACCACTCTGGGGCTATAATTAGTCCATGTCTGCTAAATAGCAGTTGCACAACTTCCTAGTAATTTACTGGAATCCTAAATTATAAGGCTGCTTTTTGAAAATGTTTTTGCCTGCATCATTTTAACCTCCCAGTCTCAATTAGGCTTGGGTCTCTTAAACCAGAACGCGAACTAGCTGCTTTTTGCATAGCAGAGAAATTCTAAAAGCATCCATCTAACTCTATCCTAAATTTCACCAACAAGGGAGAGAGAAAGTTTATGTGTCAACTGAGGAAAGAGTATGGCAAAGGGAGCCTAACAAGTCGATCTTTCCCGTATCTCCACAGAAACACAGTTGTAAGAAATATCATTCATGTGTGTGTGTGATATTTCGTGATGTTAAATTGATTATAAACTTTGATTAGGTAGAATGTGCTGTGTTGAGCAAGAAAATTTAAATCAATGGCAGACACTATCCAAAGGTCTTTAAAGAGATCATCACTTTTTAATAATAAGAAAAAAGGAATGCACTGATTGGTATCATTTCCAATGCAACTGCAAGAAAACAGACTCTAAAAATCTTTAAGTAAGATACATTATGAATGTGAAAAGCAGAGCCATATTTAGCAAGAGAGAGTATCTTATGTCAAAATGAAATAAATTTGCATTCATTTAGAAAATTTAAAGTAAATCAATACAACATAAATTACAGGTACTGGAAATAGTGCAGCTGGTTTTAAAGGAAGATAATTTACACTAGTCTTTATTATGGTATTAGACAACATTACCAGAAAGCACAACCTGGAAATTAAGTCAGATGCAAAGCATACTGATCGTCCTATGTAATCGGTACCCCTAGAGCATACCTGATCAATGTAAGTGACATTCAGAGTAAGTGACTGATGGCTAACAGGTGTACTAAGTCATCAGTGATCAGGCCTGAGCCTTGCTCTTGAGGGTCAGCCACGCCACTGCACTGGAACAAGTTTCATTTCCATTTTCTCATTCAATTACATCTTGCTCAGTTCCTCACTAAAATTTATAGCAAACTTTGCAAAGCTTTTGACCTGTAGCATCTTATTAAACTTTTATGAAAAATCAATGGAGTTCCATCCTATGGAGGCACTGTTCCTCATGCCGTTGTCAGGGGTGAGTGAAGCCTATTTACCCCCAAATCTGATGAGAGAGATTGGAACTGCAAGAAGTTTTCATCTCACAGGCCAGGGCACCATAAATAGGAAACGCTCATATATTTCTAAAATATGGCATTTCAAGAAATGCCACCTTGTGAAAATGAGTCTGAAAAGGTAAGCGAAAGAGTACGTCTTTAATCATTTGTCTTTTTTGTTGTTGCTCTCATCTCATCGCTCTTCCCCGGAATAATGCATCCGTCTCTGGGCCACAGAGGACCCGGGGAGCCGACGAGCCCACAGAGCTTTGCGGAGAAGGGAAAGAAACCGTGCTGGGCGGGGGGGGGGGATGCAGTGGTGAGGCGTCCAGAAGCCCACCCCCTGCCCTGTGGGGCTTTCCTCGGGTTCACTTTTTTTTTTTTTTTTTTTTTTTTTTGCGGCACGCGGGCCTCTCACTGCTGTGGCCTCTCCCGCTGCGGAGCACAGGCTCCGGACGCGCAGGCTCAGCGGCCATGGCTCACGGGCCCAGCCGCTCCGCGGCCTGTGGGATCTTCCCGGACCGGGGCACGAACCCGCGTCCCCTGCATCGGCAGGCGGACTCTCAACCACTGCGCCACCAGGGAAGCCCCGGGTTCACATTTTTTAAGAACTGTCAGATTGTCTGTCACCACTTCACCAAGCAGCACCGCAATCCCTCCTCTTCCTCTGCTGACCCCCCAAAGGGTAGCAGAACAGGTTCCAGAGACTGTCAAGAGGCAAATTCTAGCCCAAGTCAAGAACTGGGTAAGGAACCAGCGTCAGAGGGCAGGCTTGTCACCCCGCCCCGATTCACTGTATGGAACGTACCACGCGGAGTGCTTTGCTTGGCCCTCTCCCCGGGGCCCTGGATCTGTCCTTCCAGCCACCTACAGGACACCTCCCCTCGGCTGCCCTCTGGGTTCCTCTTAGGGGACACACCCGACCCTCCTGGACAAGCCGGATCCCACGGTCCTCCTGCCCTAAGCTATCTCACCACCGGTCACCCGGTCACTTGGACCAGAAACCTGAGAACCAGACTAGAATCACCTTACCTCCTAAATACTTCTTGAATCTGTACCCTTGCCCCCTACCCACCCCTCAGTCCCAACTTCATCTTTACATCCAACACAGTAGCCATCAAATCTCTCTCCTAGACTCTCATGAGTAGCTTCCCAACTGTGCTTTCGTTCTCCCGACTAGGCCACATAAATCCATGATAAACTCTGACTCATAATGACCTCCCCTGGCCCCCAGTCCTGACCACACACTCCCGGCCCTGAAGCCCTTCTGGGTCTCCATCAGCCACCTCCAGCATGAGGTTCAGACGCTCCGTGATGGGGGCCCGACCTCCCCCTCAGCTCCGGGCTTGGCCGCCATCTCCTGAGCACTCCATATGTGCAAGGCCACAGGGTTTTGGGTTTTTTCCACATAAAATGTTTGTCAGAGCTATGGGTTCACAGGCCCTTTACAAAAATGCATCTCTCTTGAAGCCTAGGACCCAGTCACTTGAGTTTGGTTTCTGTGGAGATTGAAAATTTAACAAATCACAAGGGAGTGTGAAACCCATACTCCCTCCTTCTTTGACCAATGGTTCCTCTCAAGTTTTCTGAGTGAGAAACATCTGCAGTTAAAAAAAAAAAAACAGCTAGTGACCACCTAGAGGGGTGGGACAGGGAGGGTGGGAGGGAGGGAGACGCAAGAGGGAAGAGATATGGAGATATATGTATACGTATAGCTGATTCACTTTGTTATACAGCAGAAACTAACACACAATTGTCAGGCAATTATACTCCAATAAAGATGTTTTTAAAAAAAAGTCCACTAACAGGACTTCCCTGGTGGTCCGGTGGTTAAGACTCTGGGCTTCCACTGCAGGGGGCACAGGTTCGATCCCTGGCTGGGGAACTAAGATCCTACAGGCCACGCACCGTGACCAAAAAATTTTAAAAACTTTACAAGAAAAAAAAACATGTTTCAAAACAACCCAAGACCCTTCTTTCTCTTCACCTCCCTGAAGTCTGGCTTTCCCCAGGATCTCGTCCCAGACCCACTTTGTTCTCCTTCACGGTTCCTTCGGAAAGGTCATGTGCTCCTGTGCGAGAGTGAGCCTGCTTGGTTCTCCACCATGGTCCTTCTCCTGGCAGAATACTGATTCCCACTCAAGTCCTCATCTCCTGCCTGTCTAGACCACTGACCCCACCTGCGCCCAGACTCTTCAGGTGGGCAGACTGAGAGCTCTGGGAAAGCCTCTGTGCTTCGTTCTTCCAAGAGATACACTTCAGTCCCGACATCTCTTCTTTGGGACATGGTCAAATGTGTCCGTGAATGAGGCTGGTGGAGCCGATGGAGCCCTTGGCCACCAGCCAGAGGAGGAGGGGCACAGTAGTCCCAGGCAGAGGAATAAGGCTACAGCCCCAGATGAAACAAGCCTGACTGCCAGCCCACCTCTGGGCTCATTCCTCTTTTCCTCTTCTGGGCTCATTAGCTCATTCATTCTTCTGAGCTAATCATCTCATTTTTGAGTCAGTTTGAGTTGGATTTCTGCAGTTCTTTGCAGCCCAAAGTATTCTGACTGATGCACGTGGCTTCGATCACCACCCGTAAGCTCAGATGGACATCCCCGGCAAGAAGCTTCTCCCTGAGCTCCTGCCCAGATGTCTGGACGCTAACTGGCTCACCTCCAACATTTCACAGGTGACATAACCCACTGCTCCCCCCCGCCATTCCATTCTCTTTCTCCCTTGATTAATACCACTATCCACCCAAATACCCCAGCTAGAATCCTGGGGACCCCTGACCCCTCCCCCTCTTCCAGTAGGTCCTTCCCCTACCCCCAGCATGTCCAGTGGATCACCAGATCCTGCTGCTTTACCTTCTAAATCCCCCCGAATTTATACCTCTTTCTCCCTCCCTCCACACCTTAGTTCATCATTTATCCCCTGGAGTAATACACAATAGGGTAGTTAGTTACCTGGCCCCAGGGCCTCATCAGCCACTCCAGAGTTAGGACGATAATAACAGCATTTACTGAGCGCAAGTGCTAAGAACTGTTCAAGCATTTCACATGTATCACCTCATTCGATCCTCAGAATACCGTTCTGAGTCAGGTGAGCTCCCAGACAGGAAAAGAGAGGCATTTAAAGTGACAGGGATGTTGGGGGGGGGGGTATAAATTAGGAATCTGGGACTAACAGATACACACGACTATATATAAAACAGATAAACAACAAGGACCTGCTGTACAGCACAGGGAACTATAGTCAATATCTTGTAATAACCTAGAATGGAAAAGAATCTGAGAAAGAATAGATAGATATGGATAAGTGAATCACTTTGCTGTACACTTGAAACATTGTAAATCAACTATACTTCAAAAAAGCAATACGATAAAGCAAATACAATCTGCAGTAATAAACACATCTGCAATAGATGCTAAATATCATTAAATTATTACATAATTTAGACAGTAACTATGGTCTATTTTTGCTTCTCTCCAATAGAATACATTTGATTACATTTTTTTTTTATATACAGCAGGTTCTTATTAGTCATCAATTTTAAACACATCAGTGTATACATATCAATCCCTATCGCCCAATTCATCCCACCACCACCACCACCACCACCACCTCCCCCATAGCTTTCCCCCCTTGGTGTCCATACGTTTGTTCTCTACATCTGTGTCTCAACTTCTGCCCTGAAAACTGGTTCATCTGTACCATTTTTCTAGGTTCCACATATATGCGTCAATATACGATATTTGTTTTTCTCTTTCTGACTAACTTCACTCTGTATGACAGTCTCTAGATCCATCCATGTCTCAACAAATGACCCAATTTTGTTCCTTTTTATGGCCGAGTAATACTCCATTGTGTATATGTACCACACCTTCTTTATCCATTCATCTGTCGATGGGCATTTAGGTTGCTTCCATGACCTGGCTATTGTAAATAGTGCTGCAACGAACATTGGGGTGGTGCATGTGTCTTTTTTTTTTTTTTTT
>RJWK010025859.1:0-27396 GCA_004363435.1 Platanista minor | reverse complement strand
GTGCTTTGTGATCACCTGGATGGGTGGGATGGGGAGGGAGGGAGGGAGGGAGATGCAAGAGGGAGGAGATATGGGAACATATGTGTATGTATAATTGATTCACTTTGTTATAAAGCAGAAACTAACACCATTGTAAAGCAATTGTACTCCAATAAAGACGTTAAAAAAAAAAAAATCTTGCCTCTTAGATCTGTTCATCCTCCTCAGCCAAGTAAGCAATAAAACTAAAATTGCAGTAGTTCTCATAGCATGAGGCCTCCTGAAAGATGAGGTTATTTGTGAAAAACAGCATTTAAATTTGATTTAAACTTCATTATTACAGCGATTCTAATTAATGTTAGCTATCCTAAGACAATGCAGGAAATGAGATTACTTGCTCTTCTTTGAATTATAACCAGTCACCACATTTTACAGTTTTCAGGCATCACAGCCTTTTTTGTATATTATTTTATTCGTGCTATTGAGATATAATTTACATTCAGTAAACTCTACATATTTGAAGTGTACAATTTGATAAGTTTTCACACATGTATACACCTGTGAAACCATCCTAAAAATCAAGACAATGAACATAATAACCATCCATAAAATTTTCCTCTTGTTGCTTCTAGTCCATCTTCCCACCCCTCATACCACACACCCCATGCCAACATGAGACTTCCCCATTTTGGTGGGGGTATCAGTCCTTCCGTTGCTGAGTAGTATTCTATTTTAAGAATACACCACTATTTGTTCATCCATTCACCTGTTGATAGACATTTGGGTTGTTTCCTGTTTGGGATGGATACAAATCAAGCTGTCCAAGTCTTTATTTGGACATGGACTTTTAGTAGTTTGGGGTAAATATTAGGAGTGGAATGACAGGATCATATGGTAGGTGTATGTTTAACTACTAAAGAAATTGACAAACTTTTCCCAAAGCGGTTGTGCCCTTTTATATTCTCTCTAGCAGGAAGGGTATATTCTTTAGCACTTACTCCTCTCATCCTATTGAGATAGGAAGGCAGCACCAGAGATATTCACCCTAGAAAGATTCTTCTCCCTCCACCAGGATTTCTGCCCCATGGCCAGACCACCCTAAGCCAATATGGCTTGTCTGTGTAACTCCCCACTCAGCCTTGCCTCCTCCACAATGGAACACTTCATGCCCCAAGTTTAACACCCTCAGGTTCTCTACTTACTACTCACTTCTGCTAACAAGGAAAATGCCCCTCCTCTTGAAAAAGTGTACTTTACTGGCTCTTTTAGAACAGTATACATGTTTATAAAATATTTACAATAGTTCTAGGAATATATGCTTTGGATTTTTATACTCTTCTCCAAACCAATGGATATGTATCCTTGCTTATGTGGCAAAATATTTAATAAGGCATGATAGCTAAAATGACATATAGCTCTCTAGTAGACTCTGTTCCATACCCAACCCAGTGGGATCACAACCTCCCTAGCCATAGACACTTCACTTTGTTAATGTAGCCTAAGATACCCCTAGCGTTCTTGGTAACCAACTCATATCACTGACTAGCTGTAAACACTTTGGGCAGTCGCATAGAGATTTTTTTCACGTGAATTACTGCCAGGCAAAGTCTCCCCTTGTGCTTCCACAGTTCTTTTTTAACTTCGGTGCGCAACTTGACATTTAGTTCTACTAAATTTCCTCTTTCTCATTTTTGCTCTTTACTCATCCATCAAAAAACCATTTGAATCCTGATTGTCTTCCAAGATGTTAGCTATTTCTCATCAGTTCTTATTGCTCGTGAATATGATGAACTTGCCTTCTATCTCATCAACACTGCCGATAACATTTTTGAACAAAGCATAGTCAAAGATGGGACCCTACAGCCTGCCACTAGAGACCTGAGTCCAGGTTGATCTCAACCAGTTATTTAACACCATAACCCAGGGATCAGCAAACAAGAGCCTATGGACCAAATTGGACCTGCCATCTGTTTCTGTAAAGAAAGTTTTATTGGAACCTCTGCCACTCATTCATGTATGTCCACCTATGGCTGCTTTCATGCTACTATGGCAGAGTTGAGTAGTTGCAACAGTGACCATGGGCTACAAAGCCTAAAATACTTACTCTCTGGCTCTTTCTAGCAAAAGTTTGCTGACCATGGCTCTAAGTGACAACCAGGCATAAATACAGCTTAATGGTACAATCATCCTCTGTTTAGTCATATGAACATTTTGCAAATGTTATCTTGCTAAAATAAAAATAACTTTTATTTAAAGCATTCTCTTGGTCCACAGAATCTCATAGCACCGTCCAAAAAGGAAATGCAATTATTTCTGTTTGGATCTTCCCAGTGCACTCCCCAGGCTTCTAGTGATTATTGCTCCCTCTCCTCAGCTGACAGTTTTCCTGCTTAAGATCTCATTCTAGAACATGGCTAGGAATCCTCAAGCTATAGTTTTTAAATTCTTTTAGCCAATTTTTTTGGAAGTTGAGCCTACCCTACTTTTCTGCAATATCTACCATTCTCCATGATGATATACAGGGGTTCCACACTCAAATAGGGAAGCCAATGCATTTAGCTACTGTAATACCAGAGCAAAATAACTACTGTGTTACTTCTGTATTTAATACCAAAGTATTTGTAGAAAAATCAACGTTTTTATCTTTCATAATGATTTCTTTAACTTTATGAAATTTAAGCAATCAACTAAACAGTGCATTTATTGCAGATATAAAATTTTCTAAATGTTATGAAACAAGAAGACAAAAAGATAAATTTATAAATGTGTATAGTAAACATATGTTATCATTTTTACATAAATCATTAGCTTCTCCTGGCTCTGATGCCTCTCTCTCATTACTCCCTCTAACCCAGGAAGCTCTCAGAGTTGTCTGTCCTGTCTGTTGTAGGTCTGAATGTGTATCAGAAGCTTTGAGCTGAGCTGACTCCCTACAGAGAGGTTTCAGGACCGCTACCTCCCAACAGGACCTCTGCTCTGCAAAGTGGGGTCATGTTGCCCTAATCACTATCCACCTTCCCACCAGCCCATGGGTCCTGGCCTTGGTTTAGTCTACATTTCCCCCAAAAGAAATATCTACCCATTTCAGAGAATTTCTCCTACCAGCTCTGTGCTTACCCTTTCCCATAGTTTTGGAGTCAGGGACTGGGCTGGGGAGAGCTGAGGGCCTGGGGTTGTGGCCAGAGCTCAGGGGAGGAAGAGTATGAGAGTGTGACAAGGACGGGACACGAGAGGAAGGTTGGAGAAAGCAGTCAAAGGGTGAAGGAAGCTGCTGACGAATGATTGGAAAAATGGTATTACACCAAGCAAAGTTCTTTTACTGGGGCACTTAAAAACAGTAAGGTACAGTATATGGAGACTTTTATTAGGTACTTTAAAAATAGCAAGCTATATGGAAACTTTAAGAAACAATCATGAAATAGCTTAAGATAGTATCATTCTGGGCCTCTTTCTCCATTCTGCTACCTCATTTCAGGCCTTCATCTCTCACCTGGACGAACGCAGTGACCTCTGAAGCCACCTGCTTCCGCCACCCTGCCCCACGAAGCTCTTTCTCAATGCTTTGAATCCTCTCCAGGCTCCTCACCACCCAGAAGCACAATCCCAGGCTGCCTAATACGTCACCCTCAGTGTTACCTTCTACCACTTCTCCCCATGGACCCAATTACTCCAAGCATAACACACTGCATATCCTTGAGCAAAGGATGTCCCTGTGTCTTTGTACTTACTTCTTTCTGGAATGACCCTCACCCACTTTTCCATCAGAATCACTGCTGTTGATCCCCCAAGTAAATCATTATTTAATTTGTTAAGTAGTTCCTAACTACTACTCAATATAGCTCTTCAAGGCTATACTGGAATATTATTGTATTCCAATCATATTCTACACAAGGGTTTTAATGGGACCTTTAACGTCATATTATAGTTACTCATTTACGTATGTTTCCCCGAACTCCTTGAGGAAAGGGCCATTTTCTTCTTCAGCTTTGTGTCTCTAACTGCTATCACAGTGCCTTTCACATGGCCAGAGCTGAGCAGTACTTAATGAACGAGGAAATGGATGGGTGAACTCATTCAAAACAGCCTGGTCCATTCTCATAAACTCTCTATCCATGTTAAACTCCAATCATGTTTTAATCATATTTATTTGATCCTTTCTGTAGTTGAATGTGGTCAGATCATCTGTAATTTCTATAACTGCAATTTGCAGCTTCTTTAATTTCATAATTCGAAATCCATTTTAAATGGATCTTTTCTCTTGTTTACCTCAAGTCAAACAAATTAAGTCAAAAGATGGCTCTGCTTGCTTTCACATCCATCAATGCCTCCCTTCCCACTGGGGCTAGTTCTGCTTCACAGCCATTCCCCTGCACACATGACTGTATCCTCCCCTAGGGTCCATTCTTGATTAGCCACGTGCCCATCATTACATGTGTGCCTGTCACTGCTGACTACCCCCACTCTCTGTTCCATTTCGTCTTCCTCCTCCTCCTCGTGTTTCTTTGTCTGCCCCACAAGACCCTTCTCTCTGCATCACACGGCAACATGAGGAGGAGCTGGGAATCAGAAAACCTAGAGCACAGACCCAGCTCCCACAGTAACCCACAGAGTAACTTAGAGTAACAAGAGTACCCATCAATACTGTTGAAGCAGCTGAAGTTTATTGTATTAGATGTTTCCCTTGTGTTCTGATTGAATTGTCAAACCACCCTGCCAGGTATGTACAAATATATCCATTTTAAAGATAAGGAAACTGAAACTTAATTTCCCATGGTCACATGTCATGTAAGCTGTGAATTCCAGTGAGGTAGTTTGGAGGCAGATGAGTGTTCAACTCCTGACTCTGCCATCTATTAGCTGGCCCATTGCCAGCCAATTCGTCATTTTAAGTAGTAATTTTGTATTTATTAAAATGTGGATAATACTACCAACCTTGTAGCACTGTGTGTGATTTTTTAAAATAGATGTTGAATCCTTTTCTTTAATTAATTATTTACTTGGCTGCGTCGGGTCTTAGTTTTGGTATGCGGGATCTTTCATTACAGCGCCCAGTCTCAGCAGTTGCGGCAGGCGGGCTTAGTTGCCCCATGGCATGTGGGATCTTAGTTCCCCGACCAAGGATCAAACCCGCATCTCCGGCATTGGAAGGCAGATTCTTAACCCCTGGACCACCAGGGGAGTCCCACGTGTGTGACTGATGAGTGAGAATTTTGTAGTGTAAACAGCATGGCAATTGGCACACAGTATGTGCTCAATAAATGGTGACTCAAATGTGACACAATGATGCCAGGCTTCAAGCCTGGTTATAAAGTCTTTATCCCTAGGACCATGATGTCCTGCCTCTTAGGCAATTAATTTCTCCATTAAGTAGGGATTAAATAAGATGGCTCTAAGAATTGCAAAGACCTGGCTTTTTCTACCTTAGACACTTGCTAAGATAGGCTTGTTATTTAACCTCTGAACTTAAGTTTCTTCATCTATAAAACTGGGGGAGGGGGAATCTTCCCAATTCCTTGGAATTTTTGAGGGTCTGATTACATAAAGCAGAATATTTTGAAAAGTTTCATAGGTAAAGGAATCTCTCCACGGGCATTAACTGATTAGGACTCCCTCAACACCACCACTTCAGAAATGTTTAAAGTTTAATAGGGTAAATAAGAAAAATGAAAGCTATAAAAAAAAAAGTATAAATTTCTGATGTTTGAGACCCTAGACATCAACAGGTAGTGTGAGAAGACAGCCAAGCGCTTGGTGAGGCCCTCAGATAACACCGTGCGATTATACTTGGTTTCCAACTCATGGAGCCAGACCTAAGAGAGCATCTGTTCCTATGTTCTGAACACTAGTGGGTTCCTTTTCTTACCTAGAGAGTAGATCTCTATTAAGTAGGGAAAAAATGTTCCCTATCAAAAAATAAAATAAATCAACTGCAGCGTGCTGGAAATAGGGTCCAACATAAACTGTGTGCAGTTAACACTGACTGCATTGTGACTGTGCTTGGACAGAATTCTGTGCTCCTGAGCAATCTCACACCACAGAAATATCATAGGATTGCTGAATGGTTAAATATCTTATTGAATGTGATTGGTGTTATAATGATGAGATCCACTGAAGATTTGCTCTGAGAATGGGTGAGAAGTTGGGGCTAAGGCATACATAAAGACCTACATAGCCTGTATTTCATTCTATGCCCTGTCTTGTTCATGCTGGACCCAGATATAAATAACGCTGACCTGATACTGGTCACATTTCTACATTATTCTGGAAATTTCCTATATTCAGAAAAACTGTAGTTACTTATGAAAAAGTCCTGGAACTACTGATTCTGGCCAAACACTGGGAACAAACCCAGGGTCGTACAGGTGCCTGGCTGCAGGGGCATTATTCCAATGATCCGGTTATGAGGTTTGACTTATTTACCCCTAAAGAAATAGGGAGATGTGTGCGGTACCAAACAGTAGATAAAAATTCAGTGCAGAGTCAGAGCAACATTGAAGCCCTCCCTCCAGTTCTGCCTGGCAGTAGACTCCCTCCCTTCCAAGCCCAACTCTTCCATCTGGCTTTTGGAGCCCATCCCCTCCCATCAGCTTTCCTGCATCAGTGAGGTTTTATCTCACGTAGATCCATCCTACAGTCTTTACTGTTCCTCTCTCTTTGTCTGTAAGAAGATTCTCAGGTCCTGCTGACACCTTGAGTTTGTCTCCCATTTCCTTTCTTTGAGGGCCATTAATCTCAAGAGCAGCTGGTTCTCTACTGCTTCTACCTCCTCATCATACATTCACTGAAGCCTCCTCTAATATCATTTCTATTTCCAGTATTCTATGGAAAATGCTCTCCCCAAATGCAAACAATGATCTCCTAAATGTTATCTCCTGCTCTGTTTTCTCAGCCATCAAACTATTGAAATTTGGCCCTTTGCCACACCCACCTTCTTGGACCATTTAATCCTCTGCTTTGGGACACTGATTTCTGTTGATTCTCTACTACTCGTAACCATTCACATTTTACTCTTCTGTTTCCCTGCCTAGCCTTGAGTGTCAGTATTTACCAGCATTCTACCCTCAGCCTTCTTCTAATTATTTTCCTTGGCTATGATGATGAATATAGTCACAACTTGGTTGCAACAATCAAGACAGTTGCACAGTACCTGACACTTAACTAAGCATTCAACAAGTAACAGCAGTTTTAACAAATGTTTTCCACTTAGGTTCCGGCCATACTTAGTCATAAAATCTATGCTCCAATACACAGATTTTATGCTTCCCAACAACAACCTGGTATCTCCTGAGACATTATTTTCCTCACGGAATGTCTTGCCTCCTCCCGCAAGGACTCCTTACAGCCTTCAAAAACCTGTTTAAATATTATCTTCTCCTTTCTCAATATCCCATCAAAATTTTACTCTGGGCCCACAGAGCCCAGAGTTACCTCCATTCACTAACTACTTTATGTCTTCAGTAAGGACGTAGCCTGTCGAAAAGCCAGGGTTCCACGTGATTCAGTCTCCATATGAAGTACATTCAAAGGGCAGTCCAGCAATCAAACTATTTAAAATATAATTCCAATTTGTATTTACATTTCTCCATTTGTACTCACTATCCAATTTATAAACCAAAATAAAATTGCTCAAGTTCTTTTGCCATTTCTTAGTTCTTTCTCAGTATCTCCAACTTCTCTAGAACAATTCAAATGCTAAACCTTCCAAAATTCCCCCATTCCCCCAGTACCCATGGAGTTTCCTGCTTTACCTTCTAGACTGAATTAGCCTCTTATTTATTTGTGGGTTTTTTAGTGCCAGTCTTCAGATACTCCTGATTCTGCATCTCCCAAAACTTGTAATTTCCCTGGAAAAGGTACCTGTGGATGATACAAATGTAGGGCAGAGAGAAAACTAACACTGACATATGAAGAAATCACATCCCAATTTTAACTGTATGGTTTTCTCTCCTTAGTTTAAAATGGTGCGTAGAGGGAGGTTATACGTCATTTGCATCCTTGTAGCACCAAAGTGCCCATAATTTATGCATTTATTTGTAGAACACGTGGTATACATCATACAGTGATAGGAACTGAGATACCAGAAGGAGAAAAAGGAGGAGGAGAGGAGGAGAAGCAGAAACAGGAGGAACAGGATCAAGAAGGATACTGTTCTTGAAGGGCTTATGATAAGTGATCAAGAGTAATATACCTAGCACGTTAGAGATGCTCAAAAGTTATTGGCTGAACTGACTGCACTCCCCCAGCTCCTCATTTACATACAGAAACTATTCTCTATTGTGCAGCAAACTGGCATATAAAATTTCATAAGTAACTTATTGAAGTTGTCCTCAACCTAAGTAACATAATTGGCTTATGAGAGTTCTGAAAAGTAATTTACAATAATAACCGTTAAATGTTCAAGGAGTTTTAAAAATTTTAAGATAAATTAAATGGCTATTTCTGTAACAAGATCACTTTTACCCATCTGCTTATAATATACATTCTTAGCTGAAAGACTATAACAGAATTAAAATCAGTGTGTTGGAAACTGCTCATAAACCTGGGTACATCCACGTGAGTGGATCTTGCATGTGACCACCATTCCCACACGTGTTCACAGTGAAAAAAAAAATGATAATAAGAACTGATGGTCTAATAAAGTCCCCATATTGACTACTCATCCTAACAGACCAGCAAAAAAGAGCAATCTCAAAATGACTAAGAGACTCTGGCATTCTCATCCTTTCTATTCATGTTTTCCCTCATCCTTTCCTCTCCCTCGAATATCATTTTAATCCTTTCACGAACTCCAGCCAGTTCTTTCCAAATTCTTCATTCCCATTTGAACTTTTTTTTTTTTAATGTTCCTCTTCCATCCTTTTATAGTTTCCTCTTCTTTGCCATGTTTTTCTCTGCTTCCTGCTGCCACCACCACCCCCACCCCCCGCCCCCCACTCTGCAGCCCTGCTTGGTGAATGGAGGAGCTGTGGCTGGAAAGGCTGAGGAGGAAGGGGCAGAGTGGAACGAAGCTGATGAGCTGTATGAATGTCATTCACAAGAGCTTGCTATAGCTTTATCTTACAGCCACACAGGCACTTTGGGGGGAGGTGACACGGAAGAGAGTTAATCCAAGGGGAGATTAAGCACACGCTGACTAACTGGTCAAGGCCCATCTGGATCTCATTTTTCTTGGAAAGACACTTTGGATGTCACGAATTAAAGCCCATGGTTCTCTTCATCCAATCTCAATCAGTTTCTCCTGTACGATGACTGGAATGCCCTCTTCACTCTACCTTTTCAAAAGTTCTTCCTTTACCATCTTTCAAAATTTCCTGAAATCTCCGCATTATCTTAAGAAATTCTCCCCCAACTTTGAAACAGTGGAGGCCATCTGTCCTAATATTCAACTTTCAGTACATTATTCCCCATTCTAAATGTGCTTATACCTTGTCCTTATAGATAATATAAATACTTAAATAAAAACTAAACATGCTTACAACAAACCTCGAGGTCCTGGGGAAGGCAAGTTATTTCATTGACTAAAAATTTACATCTCAACTTTTTTCACTAGTAAGGTTTTAAAATCCCTTTCACCTAAAACTTTTCTTCAGCCTCATGGATACTATGAGTCTCTTGAACACTCCATTTTCCTGACCTCATCTTCTTCCCTCTCCAAGCACAGCCACTTGGGCAAATCTTTTTCTAACACCTTCAATGGGGTCCTTTCATCCAAATCAACTCTAAACTCCTCAACCCTCATCTTAACTAATCATCCCTCTTCTCCACTCTCCTACCCAGACTACTAAGTGTACCTGTTCTGTTCAGAAAGAGAGGTCACCTGACAGTAATTTCAGGGATGGGGGGCATAACCATAATCCATAGTGGCTTAAATATTATGTGGCTCTTCAGCACCACTTGTTAAACTTATATCTGTCAATACTAATTTCTAATCCCTCAAGCAGCTATTTCAAACCTTCATCTTTCTCCTCAAGAACCAATCAACTCATTTCATAGTAGATGCCCCTGTCTCATTATTAGCTTAGAGGTTCCCTAGAAAAAAGAATCCTCAGATCTATTTACATTCATTCCCATTCTTACAGCCCTCCCTCCAGGCTCAGAGAAAGAAGCATCTTTTCAGAGCACTCAAGCTTTATTCCCTCAAATTTTCTTATCATCCATTTTTCTCTCAGCCTATGTACATTCTAAAAAAATTTTTTAAATATATATTGGGTAACTGAATTAGTCTGATCCCTAATCCAAAATTCCCCCTACCCTTTCTTTATTTTTCCCTTCCATTCCCAGTCAACTTTCTTGAAAATTTCCTAGAAAAATGGGCCATACTAACTTACTCTTCAATTTCCAGCGTCCTATTTAAAACACTTCACTAAAACTAGGCTGAAAGTGGTCAATGTTTACCTTCATCTAGTAATATACAGAGATACTTGAAAACTCAAATAGCATTATAAGACTTTTAACTAACACACACACACGCACGCACGCACACACACACACACACACACACACACACACACACGTCTTCTGTCTTCTTCATCTTCCACGGGGCAACCATCTTCCAATTTTACTTTTGGAATTTAGTTCAAAACTTCTAAATAATATACATATGGTGCCATCTCTTTATTACTTTCAGACAGTATTTGTTAAATTGCTATTACAAGAATTTACATTCTCCTCTTTACACTATCTTTTTACACAGTTGTATCACAAATTTTGGTTATTTTCATTTCAGTGTTTATAATTCTATGGTTATGCAAGTTGTTATTTCATATTGAGCCAAGTAACAAACTAAACTAGATCTCCTTTCTTGAACAATTTTTTCTTTTTTCTTCACTTTAAAAAATGTCTAATGTTTTCATTTGCTCAGTTTCTCTGTATCTTGGGCTACATCTCACAATCTTACCATCTCTGTAAGAAGGCTCCTCAGATTTTCTCATCATAAAACTTTACATTTTTTCATAAGTTCTTGTTTCTTCTGAGAATTGCTCTGAGAGCTCTCAGTCTTCTTCCTCCAATGTGGACTACTTGTTCCACAATGGACTAGTTCACTATATAGCAGTTGATCTGCAACTTCTCATCTTCTTTGTACTAAATAGAATTGCCTCTTCCCAGCATCCCATGTCATTCTTTTTCTTGACTTACTCTCATTTTCACAAAAGATATATTTCAGTATATGAGAACAGACTTGAGAAAGGGTACTTGGGAGATAAATTTTAAGATTTTATTATCTGAAAATATCTTTATAAGTTGGTTTTGTGCAAAATTTTAGGTGCTCAGTATTTTGAAGACACTGTATTTTTTAATCAAATGGTATGTTGAAAGGACCAATGACATTATAACTCCTCACCCAATACAAAGGAAATTTTTTTCCTATGGAAACTAAAACTCTTTCCTTATGGAACTGTAAATGGGAATGAAGGATTAAGGACTTCTGAAAAGACATTCCTCCATAATAGCAATGAAAACACTGGCAAGAATTGTCAAAATCAACTTTTCCAGAAGTCTGAAAAACTAACCAAAGGCTTGTAACAATCCAAGGAGAGTTTGTTCAAGAAAAATGATTGAATCTCAGTAATAACAATGATCTTTATGGCATTTTAATGTGTTCTAATCCCATGCCCCTCTTCGCAGCTCTGTGATATCCTTCAAAACCAACCACTCCACGATCATGGTAAAGCAAGCAGCCTAGCAGTCACTAGTGGGTAGAATAGGTTTAGAGATCCCTCCAAATACCATATTCAGAGAACTGCCATTATTTGACATGTCTGTCAATTACCCGAAAAATTCATTCTCAGAGTTTGTTCTTATTTGACCTGACTCAGACCTCATTCAGTGCTTACAGCCTTTTCTATGGAGCATTTGTCAAAAACAATCAACAGCAATTGCTTAACCTCACAGCTGCCTGAGGGAGCATTACCAGTTGGGGTAAATAAGAGCTTGGCAAAGAAACGTAAAGGAAAAATCTGGGGAATGAGATGTTCAAGATTTGAACATCACATCTTTGAAAGTTTCCATTTTATTAATGGAAATCTAGAAGGCCATGGATATGTGTAGGGCTGTACACAGGCACAGGGCTGTACATATATCCAGGAAAGACCTGAGAAGGTCCTAAATTGATCTTGAAGCACTGCAAAAGCAACAAAAGTGAGAGCAGATGCAGAGGTGTAAACTGCCTGACTGAGCATTGACGGAATGTCCCAAAACACATCCAGAGCGCTTGGTAAAGGTTGGGTGTCTTACTGATCCAAGGCATTTAAGAAAATCTCTGTTCAATCATTAGTTGACTACAGAATTAGCTCAGGAAATTTACTAAATAAAGAAACAGCAACAAAAACAAACCTTAGGAGAGAGGAAGAATTTGATCTCCCAAGTTGTCAAATTGTATTACTTTAAAAGTCTAGTTTTTTTTTTTTTTTTGCGGGCCTCTCACTGTTGTGGCTTCTCCCGTTGCGGAGCACAGGCTCCGGACGTGTAGGCTCAGCGTCCATGGCTCACGGGCCCAGCCGCTACGCGGCACGTGGGATCTTCCCGGACCGGGGCATGAACCCGCGTCCCCTGCATCGGCAGGCAGACTCTCAACCACTGCACCACCTGGGAAGCCCAAAAGTCTAGTTTTCAACAGAAAATGATGAGACATGCAAAATACAACAAAGTTTGGCCCACACAGAAAAGAAACATTAATATAAACTATGCTTAAGGATTTGCAGATGACTGACTCAGTAAACAAAGACATTAAATCAACAATTTTAAACATATTCAAAGAACTAAAGGAAACCTTATCTTAATAAAAAAAAACCTAAAGGAACAATAAATTAAATAAATAAATAAAGTATGAGAACAATGTCTCAGCAAATATAGAATACCAATAAAGAGACTGAAATTATAAAAAAGAGCCAAATAGAAATTCTGGAATAAAAAGTACAATAAATTTACTAGAGGGCCCCAACATCAGATTTGAGCCAGCAGAAGGAAGAATTAGCAAACTTGAAATGATATTATCTAGTCTAAGGAACAGTACAAAATAAGAGTGAAAAAATTAACAGATCTTCAGAGACCTGTGGAATACCATTCAAGCATACCAACATATGCATAATGGGAGCCCCAGAGGACAGGTGAGAAAAGGCAGAAAGAATATTTGAGGAAAAAAATGGTCAAAAATCTTCCCAAATTTGATGAAAGGCATTAACTTACACATCCTAGAAGCTCAACAAACTTCAAATTGGATAAATTCCAAGAGATCCACACCTTAAAACATCATAATCATAATAACATGAGAAGTGGGGAAGGAAACCAAGCTAAACAGAAAATAAAATTATGTACTATTGAAATTAAGTTGAGAATAATCAACTCCATTTAAATGGAAGTTTCCTAATACCTGATTAATGGACCTTCCTGATTTACCTCAAGTCCTCCAGTGCATCCACCTTATTGTTGCTGGTGTGAACTAACAATATAATTAATCATCTCCCTCTCCTGCTCAAAATTCCTTATGAGGCTACAAGGTATGTTGTAAGTTACTTTGTGTGGTATACGAAGCTCATCAAGATGTGGTGTCTGTCTACCTAATTCCTCTTTTTTTTTTTTTTTTTGCGGTATGCGGGCCTCTCACTGTTGTGGCTTCTCCCGTTGTGGAGCACAGGCTCTGGACACGCAAGCTCAGCAGCCATGGCTCACAGGCCCAGCCGCTCTGCGGCATGTGGGATCTTCCCGGACCGGGGCACGAACCCATGTACCCTGCATCAGCAGGCAGACTCTCAACCACTGCGCCACCAGGGAAGCCCTAATTCCTCTTCTTTTACCTCAAATCCCCTCTTGTTTATAGTCCAGCCAGATTAATATACATGAAGTCAGCAAACTGCAAATATCTGCACAACTTTCACATCTTTGCACGTGGTTTTCTCTATAAAATATCCTTCCCCCTTGTGACCTCCTGGAAAACAACCATTTTACCTCCAAAATCCATTTCAGATCAGATGTCCTGTCTGATGTGAAGGGAGTTAATCACTCCTTCTTCTCTGCTCTCTGTACCTGGTGCGTGAAGTCATCACACATTACTGTTATAGTAATAACAGTGATAATTTCCTTATGTGAAATTCTCACTCCTTTAAAATTATATATGTGTTCAATAGACAGTCTTTCAACTAATTTATTCTTTCAAACATTTACTGAGCAACATCTCTGTTCTAAGTATGAAATGCTAAACAAACAAAATACCTCATGCCTCTAAGGAAAACAAGGCCACATCATTATTTAATTTTAGATGATTTTATGTCATGTATCTCTAAGTATACTCTAAGCACCTTGGAGGTAAGAATCATGTCATATACATTACTCTAGAATTGTCAGCACTTAACAGAGAGTCTTGCATATTGTGGGCATTTGATTTTGCCATAGTCTATAAACTGGTCTTCTGTCTTCAGTTTTGCCCTGATCCCCACCCCCAAACTATTCTTCATAAGAAACTCAAAATAATATTTCTAAAATATAAGGCTAGGGAATTCCCTGGCGGTCCAGTGGTTAAGACTCAGTGCTTTCACTACTGTGGGCCTGGGTTCAATCCCTGGTCAGGGAACTAAGATCCCACAAGATGCACATCCAAAAATAATAATAATAATAATAAAATACAAGGCTATATAAGTCATACCCTGGCTTAAAATATTTAATTACTCCCCTTTACCTTGAGGACAAAATTTGTCTTCCCCATTAGACTATAAGCTCATTAACAAAAGCTTCATCTTCCTCTTGTAACCCCAGTAAAGAGCCTGGGACCCAAATATTTGATAATAAATGTACTGGTTGGACTTGTTTAAATATTGGTTGAAATTAATGGATGAATCCTAGGATTGACTATGTGTTTTATTCAAAGACATTTTAATTTCCCTGGATTTGGAGTAATTAGGACATGACTTGTATTCTATCTAGCTTCTTCATATTTATGTTACCAATATCCTAGACACATCGTTCTCACTTGACAGGAACCATGACTTATTTTACAGTGTGTTGGACTGAGCACACTAACATGCTGAAATACACAGCAACTGTTCACAATTTTGTTACACTTAGGTCAATTGCCTAGTTTTTGAAAAGTAGACAATAACAAAAAATAGATTTTCTAATGCCATATTTTTTGTTTAAGAACATTTACAGTTTTACAGTTCCCTGGACTCTGACAAATATTTCACAAATAACTAAGGCCATACATCTTTCTCTAAAGAGCTTAAAAGTAATTGTCATTCTTTTTTATCAAAGGAGGGTACTGAGACCGAGAGGGTGAGTTATATAACCAACGTCACAAATATAATCATGAGGTGCAGTTGGTAGTGACATAAACAGAGTCAGATAATGATTCACAGAACACATGAGGAAGGCCAGGAATACTAAACAGGAAATAATGATGGGGATATTAGACAGATAATTCTACAAACCAACAAGCCTCATCCTAAACAACAAAATCCCTGACCACATAAGGCAGAGACCAAATCAGGAATAAGAGAAGCAAAATCTGAAACCACACATAAAAGAACTGTTTTCTCACTGAGGTTTTAAAATCAGAAGAATGCTATGAACAAAAACCAAAGATCAGGAACTTCCCTGGCAGTCTAGTGGTTAGGACTTTGCCTTCCAATGCAGGGGGTGTGGGTTCAATCCCTGGTTGGGGGGCTAAAATCCCACATGCCTTGCAGCCAAAAAACCAAAACATGAAACAGAAGCAGTATTGTAACAAATTCAATAAAGACTTTAAAAATGGCCCACATAAAAACAAAAACAAAGATCACGCTCCTAACAGAGTCTTTCCCAATAGACCATGTTCATCAGGAATTGACATCTCTATTTTCTCAAGACAACCAATATTACATAGGTCTAACCTAGTCCATTTAGTCCTGTATAATATCCAGACTCTTCCATTTTTTATTCTGAAGTGATGGCCTGGTAGTCAATCTCACAGTCCATCAATAAAGTTCTAGGGGCTTCCCTGGTGGCGCAGTGGTTGAGAGTCCACCTGCCGATGCAGGGGACACGGGTTCGTGCCCCGGTCCGGAAAGATCCCACATGCCGTGGAGCGGCTGGGCCCGTAAGCCATGGCCGCTGGGCCTGCGCATCTGGAGCCTGTGCTCCGCAACGGGAGAGGCCACAACAGTGAGAGGCCCGCATACCGCAAAAAATAAAATAAAATAAAGTTCTAGATTTAAAATTATTTTTAAAAGTGCATGGTCTTATACTACAATAAAAGAATCTATTCCTTTATTTCCCTACATGGATTTAGGTTTCCAAAGTCTCTTTATCCTCTGCTCTTCAAGGACTTAATCAGCTCTACTGCCCTGGTGTTGAAGTCACAGCCTTGATAGTCCTGACCTGGGGAGGAGCTGGTCCGTGTCAGTCAACTCTAAAACTTCAGGAAATCTACATTGTTGTGCAGGGGCTTATGTTGAATTTATGAGAAAGGCCAAATAGTGCTAAAGATCACTGAGCTTTTAAAGGTATTTCTCTCTGGCCTGGCAACTAAGAAAATCATCCTTTAAACCATGTCTTATAGAACCACAGAGAACAAATATAAAGAAGCGAGCCCTACAGACAGAGTCCAAGCCAGAAAAAAGGAGCAGGGAGGGTGAATTCTGTTCAGCTGTACTAATTCTTCTTTCTAAAAAAATGATGAGTGGGAAGAAGCTGATGGAGTCTCTCTTTCCCACTAACCTGCCCTATTGGCTATGTCAGTGGTCAATATGCAAGCCACTGGAAATATGTGGATCTGTCAGCGCTACTTGAGAGTTGAGTCTTCAGGAAGGGAGAATATCATATATTTCATACTGTGACTAACAGTGATTCTAGCAACAACATTCACACTACTGTAAGCAACCCCACCATGTGTACATTCCAAAACCTGAGCTAAGTGAATCCTACTCTTAAGGACTCTTACTTTTAGCACCTCTTATCTTCAGAATGCAATCCCTACCAAGGAGTGTGTGTGTGTGTGTGTATGTATATACGTATATGTGTATATATATGTATATATACACACACACACACACACACACACACACTGGAATATTACTCAGCCACAAAAAAGAACGATAATGCCATTTGTAGTAACATGGATGGACCTAGAAATTATCATACTAAAGCAGAGTAAGTCAGAAAAAGAAAGACAAACACCATATGATATCATTTATATGTGGAATCTAAAATACGACACAAATGAACATATCTATGAAACAGAAATAGACTCACAGATATGGAGAACAGACTTATGGTTGCCATGGAGAAGCGGGGGTAGGGAGAGGAAGGATTGGGAGTTTGGGATTAGCAGATGCAAACTATTATATAGAGGATGGATAAACAGCAACGTCCTACTATATAGCCCTGGGAACTATATTCAATATCCTCTGATAAACCATAAAGGAAAAGAATGTGAAAAAGAATATATATATATATATATGTATAACTGGATCACTCTGCTGTACAGGAGAAATTGACACAACATTTTAAATCAACTACACTTCAATAAAATTTTTTTTAAAAAAAGAAAGTAATCCCTGCCCTATCTTCTTCTGAAATTCTCTATTAGTTAATCATTTGACTTTTTCTCTTTCATTACATCTATGCAACTCAATCAAGAGAACATTTGATTATAATTGTTGAATCACCTTTGCACTCTTAACAAACTATAAAACCTTCCAGGTGTGCCTCTAACGTGGGGTCAGTAACTCTTCAACACTGCCAAGGCAGCGAATCTTCACACCCTGTCGTTCCCACTTTGGAGCAGGAAGTGTTCCAGCTTTCAAGAGGGCCCATGGACGGCAGGGGGCGGGGCCAGATATGGAGGCGGCCAGCCCTCTTTAACAGACTAGACCATGGTTAATACACTCTGATTTGAAAAGGCTTACCAGAAATGTCTCTCCTACCCTGCTTAACATCCCTTTCATATCGTCACACAGCTTGAGAGCCTGCAAACTAGATTTGTTTGGGTTAGTAGCATTTGCTTTCAAGACACCAACACTCCCAGGAGGCTCATTCAGTTGCTTTATTCCTAAACTCAAGCTGAAATCAACCCTTACACATAAAACATGAATATGGATGTGGGAAGAAGAGAACGGATTTTGTAGCAAACAAGACCTCATCGTAGAGTGTTTAAAAAATAAGGGCTTTAGACAGCCAGTGGTCAGCAACAGGGCAATGGGAACAAGAGTTGGAGGGGGACAAGAAAGACTGACCACATTATGTGCCAGTATTAGCTCATTTTGTCCCAAAACAACAATATAAGGTGTTATTTTATTATGTATCTTTTTTTCACAAAGGGAAAAATGGAGCTCAGAGAGGTTGTCACTCTTCCAAAATATCCTAGCGACAGATCTCCATCTAGGACTAGGATTCAGGTGTGTCTGGCTCCAGAATCTGTGCCCTTGAGTGCATGTCACCTGCAACTGGCCAGTGGGAAGGGCCGGCAGGGTTCCGGAGTCAGGGTAGGAGCAAGGACCACCAAGTCTGCGCTCTCTCTCGCGTTTTCCCTTATTGCCCTGGAGAGCTAAAGTCTAATCTCAGCTGTATTGTCTTTAATTGCTTCCTAGGACCAACAGGTCAGTGTACTTGGGGAAATGACACTTTTTATGATCTTACTCTGATAGAGTATAATCAATTTAGCATAAGCAAAGTACAAAATTTTTGAAGATTCTGGGTTCTAGTTTTTTTCTCCCCAGGCCCTCATGCATCTGCTACCCAAAGGTTAAGAGCATGGACCATAGAATCAGAAGAGTTCAAACCCCTGTTTCACCATTTACCAGCTCCTCAGCCTCTCTAGGCCTTAGCATCCTCATCTTAAAACGGGGTCAATGAAAATTTCTGTTTCTTCGGATGGAGGTGATGATTCAATGAGTTGGTATATGTAAGACACATCTGGCAGAGAGCACTTGATAAAGGTCAGCTATAGATTACCTTACTTGAAAACCGTTTTTTAGTTCTTGCATTTTTAGGCTCTAAAAGTTTAGAATTTTTCATCTCCGTATATGCATATAGAACATAATTTTTTACAAAACTATTTTAACAGCTCATTTAACTTATTTTTTTTACAAAACTATTTTCACAGCTCATTTAACATAATAATAAATAAGTCAGAATTCTAGAGACAAAAGGAAATTATGTCTTTTATCAAAGATTTTCTTCCCTCAATGGACTGAAAATTAAGCAGTGAAAGCTGTATTATTTTTTGTAGTTACTTTCTGAAATTTAGACGTATTCTTAGGATTATAGTGACCTGTCGTCTAAGAGACTAAACACTGCAGTTTGGCTTAGACTGTCCAAGTTCAGTAAATCTAGACATTAAAGAGTGCTATATAAATTACTCTTGATTGATCCACAAAGGTATTTCTGCAACTTACGTCTTCTTAAAATCAGTTCCATTCTTTAGCACCATTCCATTAAACTTCAGTATGTAGTTTAATGCTTTTTTCTTCCAAATATAAGCTAAGAAATAACATGATTAAAGCAGCATTTCTGATCTGGCAGTCTTCAATTTTGCAGTTAAGAATGTGTTCAACAAGCCAGAGACGTACAATTCCCTAAGCAGGTGAAAAAATGTGATTGTGAGGGCTGAGATGACAGTTTTCATACCATTTTCAGTGCATGTCCTGTGACTCTCTTTTACACTTGGTAATATGTTTTCATATATTTATTTCTAGAGAAAATTAAATAAGCATTTCTATGTTTAGTTTTCCAGTAATAAGATACATAAAAGAGAATATGGAAATTAAAGGCCAAGGAGATACTTATCTAAGTGAAAAGCACTAAGATTTCAAGGATGACTATGGTCCAAACAGTGATGAACTCACTCTCCACAATGGGCATTGAGTAGGACCTTGTGTTCACGTTTAAAGTGAATAAGTTCATTCACTTAGAGCTTGTCGGTCACATTGTTTGCAAATATTTTCTCCCATTCCATAAGTTGCTTTTTGTTGATGGAGAGAATATAAATACCTCATGAGGTTGATGTGAGGGTTAAGTGACACAACACATTACTAATGTACTTTGCACAATGTTAGACACAGAGCCATCACTAAAAACATGCTAGTAGTTGTTCCAGTTCTTGTAACTGTTTACAGAGTACAACGCGATGAGTAGGGAATCAGTCATCTAGCCAAATTTGAAACTGGAATCCCATTTCACAGTAATTTTCAATCACAGGATACTGAGATATCAGGTAGACCCTAAAAGTGTAATACAATTTAATTCGTGTGGTATCAACACATCCATAGAGCACAGACTAGTACCTAAGTCTCTAGATTACATTTAGCTGTGGTGCTAATCATTCAGTAACACGAAGAGCAACTATTGCATTTACTCCTAAGATGATGGTCTAAAGAATGCAAATGGACACAGCTATATTTTAGATAGACTAGACATACTCTCGGTATTTTGAATGTACAGATCTGGTACAGTTTCCTCTGTATTAAGACCTTAATCGAGTTTGCAGACATCTGTGTAAACTTTAAAAATTGGTAACCAGGAAACTGCAATTATTTTGCAAACCCTAAGTCAGGCTTTCAGCCAATGTCCTTCTACAACCGTGGATGGTTAGCACGCCAATCCCCAAAGCCTGAATACAAGCCATAAACTGAAATGCCAGGCACTAATCTGGGACTAGCAGTGATGTGATCAACAGCCCTGGCCCTAGCCTTAATATTCTGAGCTTGTTGTAAAAGCAGCAGCAAGAAATCTGTCACTGGGGTGTTCTAGGTCAGGTTCTGCTGAAAGGGTGATGATTAATGTAAATATATCAGTCAGAAGAGGCAATTGCTTTCTTCTGGCATTGCTTCTGAAATACACGGTAAGACACTCCACAGAAATATGGAGAGAAAGCATGGAAACTAAAACGATCTCAATTTCTTCCTGGAACAGGGGCTAAATGATGTTTCTCATCAGATTTCAAACCAGAGAAATTTTTAACTGGATAAAGTCAGTCACCATCTGGCTACCTTGGGCCAGAGCTCAGCCAAACCACAAGACAATGCAATAATCTTCCTGCCAAGACCTAAGTAACTGAGGACAAGTGTTCTCCTTAACACCAGAGAAGTCAAAAGCCTAGGGCTTGGAAATAATTAAAACAGTCCCTTCTGTGTTGTCTATAAGAGGTGGTGCCAAGATGGACCTTCATCTAATTATGGCAAGAGGGGGCAAAAACAACTCTGACTTCTCTAGAGTAATCAACCGAGTTTTGGAAATAATTCACTATAGATCAAGATTAAATGATGATGGATGATTTACCTTACTAAGGTATACTTTATTCGATATTTTATTATTCCCTTTTATATTTTTTATTATACTATTTAATAAACACTTATGTAGCATTTACTTTGCCAAGCATACTTCTGAGCACTTTACAAATATTAGCTCATTTCCTCCTCGTAAAAACCTTATGAAATAGATACAGTTATCAACCTCATTTTGCAGCTTGAGGATATTGGCAGTTATGTGCCTTGAGTTTCTAAAAGAGTTCCTAAAACTGGTGAAATAAAGATATTCAAGAAGACTCTATAGATTTCTCTAAAAATGACATTTTAAAACACCAATAAGTAAACAGTAGTCTTATCAGCATGAAACAGGCCCAAGAATCTGAAGACAGAAGTATAAAATATTCCTCCAAAAAAGCCCTTATAAAGCCAAGCCCTGGTTATTTTAATGGTACATACTGCAACTAAAATATAGTTGAGGTAGACTGAAATGCCAGTGGCTTTCAGACTTGCTCTCCACTTCTCACCACCTTCTGGAGTCCTTGCTCTCTCACTCTCTCCTTGTCTTTGTTACCTCCTTCTCTGCCTCACTTCTCTTTGACTCCCTCAAAGAAAGCCCCCTCCCTCTGATAAACTGCAGGGGCTAATGAAGAGATTGGGGAAGAGGGGAGCCCAATAGGAAAGAACTTACTTCAAAGGCACAGCACATCAAAGTGACTTGCCAGGGATTCCCTGGTGGCGGAGTGGTTGAGAGTCGGCCTGCCGATGCAGGAGACGCGGGTTTGTGCCCCGGTCCAGGAAGATCCCACATGCCGCGGAGCGGCTGGGCCCGTGAGCCATGGCCGCTGAGCCTGCGCGTCAGGAGCCTGTGCTCCGCAACGGGAGAGGCCACAACAGTGAGAGGCCCGCCTACAGCAAAAAAAAAAAAAAAAAAAAAAAAAAAGTGACTTGCCAGGAAGCCATGAGATCTTGCTGAGTTTGGCTGGCCCCCTTCTCCCCTCACCTCCTTGCTCAAACTTGGGGACTATGATGGAAGGGATTTCATAGCTCCAGCTGCCTCCTTCAGCACCATCTGGGGAGAGTGAGGGGTTCATACCAGGTGTCACGTCTTTTGATTAAGTAAATGCTCTCAATATCACTGAATCATATTATCACCTAATTCTCCTGGGGTTTCTTTCTCCTTCTTGAAGTATTTGACAGTAGTTTTCAAATTAGGTAGCATAAATGCAGTGAGGATCCGTGTCAGTGTGCCCTGGTGCATTGAGTGATAGAAGTCATAAGGATGCAGTCTCTGTGACGTCATCAAAAGGATATCATTGGAGCTGCTACCACACGTGTTACAGGAAAGGAAACAAATGAACTTGATAGCACCTATCACACTACAAAACCAAATGAAGACTTTATCTTCAGAACTGGGCCGTGTTGACAGTACAACAAACATCCAGATGGGAACGGAGAGATTCTGATTGTCACACAGATTATTTCAAACATACTGGTTGATGTTGTCACATCAGTGATGCATTTGGATGCTTTTGTCACTTTTCATCCATGTTTTAGCTGTGCTTTAGCTACAACCTCAGAGTTGTTTATGAGTCTCTCTTCCTCCTTAATATCAAGGCCCACTGCACACTTCCCTCTGCATTCTTTCTACTTCCCAGCCCAGGCCCTGCCCAGAAGAAGAACCTGTGGATATACTGCCTGAATGAATGATGGTGAATAACATAGAATGTAAATGAAGTCTTTTCTGTGTAAATTTTTCAAGGCCTCAAGTTGATCTGGAAGATTTGGCTTTAGCATGCATTGCCTAACTCTAGCAAAAAGTGGACCCCAAAAGCCCATTTTATTTCAGGCTTTGGAGAATTTTTGCCAACTATTTGTTTTGCGTCTTATCTTTCTATGAACGTGAGCTTGAATTATAAACGGTTGGTGACAATAAAAATCTATATTACCTTCTACACAGTCTACCAACTATGTGATTCTACAGTACAAACAGGGTGATAGAAAAGAACTTGGAGACATACTAGCTTTTTCATCTCTTTAAAGGTTGAAACATACGATTGACTCATGCCCAATGTCATCACGTTTAAGAAACTTAGAAAAATTCAACATTAGACTTATAGTGCTGTCATCAGTGTTACACCTGCTGCTAAAACCCATATTTTTCTAAACCTCCTACAGCTTTGGATTTGCCGGGCTATCTACAATAGAGATCTAGTTTCCAACGTGTTCAGAAACTGTAATAAACCACTGTTATTTTCAGCTGAAAAGCCCAGAAGCCAGTGCAGGCTCTGTTTCTTTTCCTTTGCCTCTGAAGACAAAAAAAAAAAAAGCTAATCAAATTATATGGTTATTTGATGTAGAAAAAGCATTTGATAAAATCTAACACCATTCATGATAGAAACTCTCAACAAGTTGGGAACAGAGAGGTGTTAGCCTCCACTTGATAAAGAGCATCAACAAAAACCTATAGCTAATGTCATACTTCACGGTGAAAGACTGAATGCTTGCCTTATAACATCAACAACAAGGCAAGGATGTCTGATGCCTACTTTCACCACTCTTATTCAGTATACTACTGGAAATTCTGGACACTGCAATAAGGCCAAAAAAAAATAATACATAAATAAGAGGCATACAAATTGGAAAGAAAGAAATAAAACTGTCTCCATTTGCATATGGCATGGTTATCTACATAGAGTGTCCCAAGCAGTCTACGGAAACCATCCTAGAACAAATGAGTTCACAAGATTAAAGGATACCAAATCAACACAAAATCAATCACATTTCCAAGTACTAACAATAGACATGCAGAACCAAAATTAAAATCACAAATGCCATTTACAATTTCCACAAAAAGGAAACAAAATACTTAGGTATATTCAAAGCACAGCAGGTACAGAAACAATATGCTGAAAATCACAAAATACTGATGAAATAAAACAATGCCATAAACAAACACAAATCAAATACTACAAAATCAAAGTTTAAAAAAGTTAAAAGCTAAGAGGTAAAAGAGGTAAAGAGCAAAATGTGGACTTATAATCTAAATTTCCCAGTAATCATCTCAGTAAAATGACCTTTAATGCAAGCAAATATTTGAGCAAAAAAGAACACTAGTGTTAGGGTTTAATAATATTTGGATATTAATCTTGGCCCTGGGAATCCCATTTATGTGCTCAGTGATTCATGGCAAGAGTTATACACATTCAGCTTCCCCCTCTGTAACTAGGGAATAATTGCACCTACCTCACAAGTATATCGGAAGATTGAATTACGAAGTAAACATAAGAACAGCTGGCACAGAGCCACTCAGGAAGGCTGCAATATGTTCAGTCCATGGTAGCTGTAATTTTATTGATGATACTTTGAGGCACCAAACAGTTATCAGTCTCCAAGTTCTGGGGAATATCTTATTTTCACCAGGAAGGTATGAGGAGTGAAGAAAGGTAGAAATTGCCATTTACTGAACATTTACTATTTGCTAGGCATTGTCGAGTACCAAGAGTTTTACAGGTGTTCAAACATTCCATCCTCAGACAATACAGTGAGGAAGGTACTGTTAACTGCATTTTAGTGACAGGAAAACTGAGTTTAAATACCTTGCTGCAGATCATTTCGCTGACCACTAACAGAACCAGGATGAGAACCTATCTCAGTGGGCTCCCTTATCCACATCCCTTTACTCCAGTTCCCCCATGACAAGAACGATTGCCTGCACCCCTTCTCCCTGTTTAACCGAAAAGATCCCCTGCTATCTCCCCCTCCAGCTCCTATTTTAGTTACAGGGGCTGCACCGGGTCTTAGTTGTAGCACGCGGGATTTTTGTTGCTGCATGCAGGATCTTGAGTTGCAGCATGTGAACTCTTAGCTGTGGCATGTGGGATCTAGTTCCCTGACCAAGGATTGAACCCATCAATTGAACTGCATTGGGAGCATGGAGTCTTAGCCCCTATACCACCCGGGAAGTCCCTTGAGGTCTAATGAATTCTTAATGCTTCCTTGAGGAAATTCCTTCTTTCCTTTTGTAAAATTTGAATTAGCTTCTGTGAGTGTTAGCGGGAGTGACTGAAAAATTCTAGCTAAGTGTTACAATATGCAAACCTTTATGGCCTGTGTATATACTGTAAGAATAATATTCAATACATAAATAAGGTCATTACCAGGGGATTAACCTTAAATCTTACCATTAAAACTCAGCAAAGACGTGTGAACTCTAGTGGGCATCTCACAGATGAAGGGAATAGAGAAAGAGGGAAAAGCAAAGTAACAGGTCGGAAAAGATGGAAAGGAAAACTTTGGAGGATTCCAAATTGAAACGGGGCCTGCTGAGCAAGACTGTCATTGGTGACTCTTACTCCACGTGACATGACATCATTATCATCATCCCACTACTCAGATCTCCCCTCTATGTTCTCATCTGCTGTATACCAGAGTCTTTGGTTTTATCAATGCATACATGGTTTAAGTTATCCACATTTCCTTCATGTCTGTCAATTCTGAAATTTTTCTCTCTGAGATGGTGGAGGGTAGATCATACTGATGAAGAGTGTGGGCTCTGGAATCCCTATCCCAGTTCTGTTTCTTATTAAATAGATAACCTTGGTGGAGTTATTTAACTTCTCTGTACTTTAGTTTCCTTAACTATAAAAATAGATTCTAATAATAACATCTACCTCATTAGATTATTATGAGAATTAAATGAGATAAGGAAACACGTCCAAAGACATAGCCCAGGACCCTGGGATACTCTAAATGCGTAATATGTGTCACCAACATTGGCATCAGTATCAATTTGTGAGCTCAAAATTGCACTGACGCAAGTATATTTTATACAGAATAGGATCTTATGGGATGTTTGATGGTATTAATGATACAAGATGATGACGCTACAAGAACCAACCAAATGGAGAAAATGTTTCAAGAGAAATTGTTTAAAGTATAATTGGAAGACAGTTCACAATAGTCCTCTGTGCATAATAAGAGCTACAGGCAAAGCCTGGCCATTACGTTTTCAGTTTTAGTATATTGTATCCCTTTTCTTTTTCCTTTTTTTGTCTCAATTTATAAAATAATTCATCTTATTTTAGCAAGTATTCCAAATTACCCCACAGGAAATAAAAATAATAGAGGAAGAAATAAGAAAAAGTGACACAACAGCACATTCTTTAATATTTTTACTTTGGTATATTATTTTTCCCCAAAATGTAATATAATTGTATGTCTGAAAAGAGATATTCTTGGTGATTTCAGGCTCTGCAAAAGCATGAAAAAAACCCTCCCGTTAATTTATGGCAGTTTATTTTACATACATATGGGGAACTTCATTTGGCTTGAACTTTTTTTCAGACCCTGATGAGGCTGCTATTGATTTAGTACTCTACTAGAATACAAACCTGCAAAACACATAACATGGGAAAAGCTAATTATGGTAATAAGAATAAAGCATGCATAATTCCATTAAAAAGTCACTGCTCTTCGTAAATCATGACACTTTTTTTTTTTAACAACTCCTCTGTTCATTAGGAGAAAATTACCTGTTAGTGTTAAGTGGACTATAAATGCACTGTTTACACTGAAAGTGGAAAAAAGCTAATGTCACGTTTCACGTCAAAACGATTACTGCTATTGGTGTTGCCTTTCTGTATTACATCAAAAGAGCGTGTAATAAAATCCAAACTTTGCACGTGCTGAGTCATTATCTGAGTCTGCATTACAGAAGAACATCCCCCTCACTGTTCTTTGTGGGTAGACATTTGAGTCCAGGCTCACATAAGTTATCAAAAGTTACCTTACTGGCCCTTACTACCTATAAGGGGCAGGTGTCTTCTAATGATATTCAACTCAAGACAAAGCTAATTTTTTTTTTATTTCTCCAAAGAACAAACAAGGAATGATAATGCAAAATGTTTTCTACAGAAGTTCAACGGGATTCCAGGGTTTCAGAGGTAGAATACATAGCTGAATTTTTTTTTTTTAACATTGTTATTGGAGTATAATTGCTTTACAATGGTGTGTTAGTTTCTGCTTTATAACAAAGTGAATCAGTTATACATATACATATGTCCCCATATCTCTTCCCTCGTGCATCTCCCTCCCTCCCCCCCTCCCTATTCCTCCCCCCTCCCTATTCCTCCCCTCTAGGTGGTCACAAAGCACCGAGATGATCTCCCTGTGCTATGCGGCTGCTTCCCACTAGCTATCTATT
>RJWK010025858.1:0-27399 GCA_004363435.1 Platanista minor | reverse complement strand
GCTGCTGAGTGCCGGTCGGCGCCGATTCTCCGTGCGGGGATCTCCCCGCTTTGCCCTCCGCGCCCCAGTTGCTGCGTTCTCCTCCGCGACTCCGAAGCTTTTCCCCTCCGCCACCCACAGTCTCCGCCCGCGAAGAGGCTTCTCAGTGTGTGGAAACGTTTCCTGCTTCACAGCTCCCTCCCACTGGTGCCGGTACCGTCCCTATCCTCTGTCTCAGTTTTTAGGGTTTTTTTTGTTTGCCCTACCCCGGTAAGTGTGGAGTTTCTTGCCTTTTGGGAGGTCTGAGGTCTTCTGCCAGCGTTCAGTAGGTGTTCTGCAGGAGTTGTTCCACGTGTAGCTGTATTTCTGGTGTATCTGTGGGGAAGAAGGTAATCTCCGCGTCTTACTCTTCCGCCATCTTGTCTCTCTTCCTAAATTATAGTTTTATTGTACACCAGTAAGTACACCAAAATTTTATTTACATGTAAGTTCTTCTAGAGTCATCTTGGACAAGTACGTGACCAATTACTAAACTATAACTGATCCTTGAAAAATAAATAAAATTCAAGTTTCCTAGACTCTGAAACAAAGACCGACATGCCTTTTAGAGTAGATACATCTTAATGTCATCTTGCTGTTTTAATGCACATTCTTCTCTCATAATGCAATGATTTTACAGGCTAAATATGAATAAGTGATTAGACTGTTATCTCATGATTGTTATTAATAGAATCAGGATATGTGATCTTGAGGATTTTTGGTTTAGTTCCTTTGCTATCATTTATACATATTTTATTTATTTATTTGTTTGTTTGTTTGTTTGTTTGTTTATTTAAATTTTTTTTTGCGGTACGCGGGCCTCTCACTGCTGTGGCCTCTCCCGTGGCGGAGCACAGGCTCTGGACGCACAGGCACAGCGGCCATGGCTCACGGGCCCAGCCGCGCTGCGGCATGTGGGATCCTCCCAGATCGGGGCATGAACCCATGTCCCCGGCATCGGCAGGAGGACTCTCAACCACTGCGCCACCAGGAAAGCCCATACATATTTTAAAGAAAAATTCTAGCACTTTCTTTTACATGGAGCAGTGGTTCTTAACTTGTGATACATGGATCTTTGGGGGACCCTGAGACCTTTCAAGGGGTTCTTGAGGTCAAAACTTTTCATAATAATACTAAGGCATTGTTTGTCTTTTTTTGCTATGTTGGTATTTGCACTGATGGTACAAAAGCAATGGGGGTGAAACTATTGATACTTTAGTGCGAGTCAAAGCAGTAGCACCACTTTACTAGTGATCACTGTGTTCTTCCTTGCCATCCACTCAGAATGAAAAAGAAGAAGAAAATGCCAGTTTCTCTTAATATCCTTGATGAAATAGTAAAAACTGCTAATTTTATTAAATCTTGAGTATATGACTTTTTAATATTCTGTGTGATGAAATGGGAAGTATGCATTGTATTACTGAGTGTATGCTGAACAAAGATGCTGGTCTTGAGGAAAAGTACTTAAGTGATTAATTTGCTAGCTGAACTAGCCATTTTTTTCATGGATGACAACATGACAATTTTTACTTGAAAGAATGACTGACAAATTATGGTTGTTCAGACTATTTGGCAGCCATTTTCTTTAAAATGAACAAAGTGAATCCATCACTTCAAGGAGAACAACTGACAGAATTTATTGCCAATGATAAAACGTGAGCTTTCAAGTGAAAATAAGAATTTTGTAAAACACGCATCAACCACTATGAGCTCGACAGCTTCCTGACACTTAAAGAACTTTTCTAATAAGATTGGTGGTGATATTAATGAATGTGATTTTTTTGATATAGTAAAATGAAATGTGTCAGCTTTTGCAATTGCTACGTAACTCAGTGATCTAATATTTTTCAAATGACCAGTGCATGATGTTACTAAATCCTGCATGGGTAAAAGAGCCATTCAAAGTGCAAGATAGACAAATGATTTTAATGTAGCAGAGTGTGAAAGTTCATTGATATGGTTTTAGATTCTATACTGTAAAATTTTGGTGCACGACCAAAGAAGAATATTGACAGTTATCTGAAAAAGCTGTTACTCTTCCCTCTTCTAACTATGTATCTGTGTGAGGGTGAACTTTCTTCATATACTTGTAACTCATTGAGTAGAAGCAAATATGAGAATCCAGCTGTCTTTGGTAAAGCCAGACATTACGGATATTTGCAAAATTGTAAAATAATGTTATTCTTCTGACTAAATTTTTTGGAAAGTAGAATTATTTTCACTAAACAAATATTTATGTTAACATTTGTGGAGTTTATTATCATTTTTAATAAAGTAATAAATGTTTTTTAGATTTCTCAGTTTTAATCACTAATACGGTACACATCAGTACCTCACATAACATTAATAACCCACATGAACAAAAGCTGTTTGCAATTCTTGGTACTTATTAAGAATGTAAAGGCATCCTGAGACCAAAAGGTTTGAGAACTTCTGGCATAGAGTTTTTTAGTGAACTGATGAATTGTTGCCCTTTTGGTAAATCTATATGTTGTGAATTATCTATACAAAGACATCAGTAGCAATTGTTCTCCCCGTGCATCTTGAACAAAACGATTGTGGCACTATGTCAAAACCTTGCGCTGTTGAGCTGCTTTTCCTTTGCTTTTGTTGTCTTTCGCCTTTCTTCTCTTTTTTGTCAGGATTAGAGGTCTTGTCCCTTCCTTTTTGCATCTGAGGCTAAAAGGTTCTCTATCACCTTTTTAAATTGCAAACCACTTAAAATGTGACTCAAATATGTGTACTATTTGTAGATTAACCAAAATTAGTTTTAAATTTTTTCTGGACATTGGACAAATTAGATGTAGTGATAAACTAGTATGTGCCTCAGTGAACTGAAGTTAAATAATGTGAAAGCAAAATGTAAAAGAAAAATACAGTTTACAGTTCAACAGGTATTTGTGTGAGTAGAACTTACTGAATTTTGGGATTGTGTGTATCAGTTCTAAGTTTCATAGAAAATTTGGTAGGAAATTTTATATAATTTTTAGATAGGTCCAACAGATAGTATTAAAAAATCTGTACAGTGTTTGATATCTGCTATAAAAAGGAAGAATTCCTTTGTCACAGATTGCTGACTTGATTAATCTAGGGTCCCATTACTTTCTCCATATTACTATTATTAGTTACAGTGGGCATTCCTTTGTTATAGCTCAATAAAAGTATGACTTTTCTTTTTTAACTAGAAAGTATCTGGTTTTTTTCTCTTTCTTCCAGGATTTAATAAGAAAGCAGTAACTGATAGACATGAAAATGGAGACCTAGGAACTTCAAGTGAAACTCCACTCGAAGATGGTGCTTCTAAATTAGATGATCTGCACAGTCTGTATCATAAAAAATCTTATTAAACTGACTATCTCCAGACAAGATTGTTAATCAGACTATTCTGAATTGGGGGCACTAGGGAAGATGGTGACAAAGACTGTACAAGATCAAGGGAGGCTGTTGCCTAAATGAAAGGCGGGTACCTCAGGGCTTCATGTGAACAATTCTAAATCCATAAAACTCCCTATTTTCTGCGGTATACCATAATTAGCTGTTGCATGTAAAGTAATCTTGATTTTCTTAAAATTGTAAAGCACCAAAGCATGTGTTTCCCAAAAGGATAGTACTAGGCTCTTAAGTACCAAATGAAGCACTACTGTTTTATTTGATTCCTTTTCCATTTAGTAGAAGGACAGTGCTAACTGGAATTTTTTTAAGAAATAGCCTTTAAATATAAGAGAATAAATGAATTCATATTGTATATTCCAGAACGTTAAGTGTGGTGTTTCAAAGGACAGAACCTGAATTGCAGAAATGTAGGCTTGACTTAAATTTTTTTTTAACTGAAAGAATGGTTTTAGTGTTTTCTTTTTTTTTAATTTAATATGCTTCCTGATATCTAAATCAGTTCTTAATGATCATTTATTATGAGTTTGCTTTTCAGTGTTATTCATTCAGTACAAAATAGTTTTCTTTAAGCAATCCTTTATCAATCAATGCTGCACTAGAAATAGTTTCAGAAAATTTATTGTACATTGTACATTTTAGGTTTTTAGAAGAAATGCAGATGAGTGTAAAATATCTGTTCTCAATTATGTTGATCTTGTGTGCATGGTATTGGAGTATTACGTTATTAATGTTTAGTCACAAATGCTTTGTTTCTGGAATCCACGAAAGACAGTTTTATACATTTTGAGTTGTTCATAATGTTTGTCTTGTGATAGTCCTGGCACTTAAAGATACACCTTTTCTGTCAGTAAAAGCTCAAATTTATTACCGTGTCAATGAGATACATTCAAAAGCAGTTTTCTCTGAAAGTACCTAACTGATTTGCCAGTCATCCAAAAAGCTGAGGCACTGGAGGGTAAGAAAAGGTGAACATGTTTTGATATGGTAATTATTTTGGTTGGCTTTTCTTGTTTGTGTTTGTTTGACTAAAGTGCTTTTCATATGCAAACTAGATTTGCTACTTTGCTTATCCCAGGAATAAGCATGGAGTGCCTGCTCTCTTATTTACTGTTCCGCAGGCCACTGTACTGGGCAGGGGAAAGTGAAAACATTGCATTTAGAGAGATGACAGTTTTGCCAATATCATTGTTTTAAAGGACATACGTTGAAGGGAATATTGATTGGGAGAAGGCTTTTAGAGTATTATCAGTATCTCTAATATTCAAACGTTATGGGATATAAAACATGTTCTTTTATCTTTCCTAGATGCACTGTATATTTGTTCATAGGTAAATCTATAGAATGTATATACTTTATTTGGTGGTTTTGCTATTTATAAATTTTATGTTTTAACTGTTGCTCATTTATGGTTTGTTTTGAGTGGTTTTGTTCATCTGTATATCACCATGTTAATTTGTAATAGAATGCACTTCATAGTATATATGGTTACTGATATTAAAATACCTTGTAGCATAGCATTGCCTCTAAGCAGAAGCTAATATTTAATTGTATAACTGAATAAGCAAGCTACATGTTACTGTTTGCTCCTCACAGGCTAGGCCTCTTAAAAGAAAAAAAGTCTTTTCCTTATGCATCCCCTACTCCAACACATGCCCCCATGCATGACATGAGATCTGCAAACTGGATTTTAGCCAGTGTATTCATTTAGTCAAAAACATTTTCATTGTCACGTATCTGAAAACTTTTTGTTTTGACTTGAAACCATGTTCTCTTACGTTTTTAAAACACAGCCTGGGATGGGATGGCCATGGCAGTTTTTCAGAGAGTGTCCTGTATCTACTAAGACTGATTCCTTAGGAAATATTAGCTAAAACCTTTTGATTTTCAAGAACTAATATGTCTATAAAGGGTTTTTTTTTTTTAGAGCCTTGAATTGGCATTTCCATGAGGACCCCGTGAAATATGAAGAATTGTATGAGATCGTTGTGATAGAAACTTTCTTGGGCTGATAAGCAGAATGAAAAATTTCCCAGGTAGTTTAAAATTGCAAAGGTCAGTTCCCATTTCATTCCTGCCTCACCTTGGTTTTGCAGGCCTATGAGATTCCCATCAGGTGTTTAGAAGGTACTCAGTTAAAAGTTCATTTTAGAATATATAGTCTTTGGGGGATAAACTAAGAATTACAGACTTTTCACAAAGGACTGAATGAGAAACAGTTTTTATGTTTTCATGTTTACAGGAAAGAAACTCATAACGAGTTTCAAGGACAAAACCAAACAGATAAGGAGAGAACTGTTGCAAAGCCATTACAATTAAAAAGGAAAAAAATATATACATATGCACACACAAGCAGAATAGCTGAGAAAAAATTTTCAAGAGTGTGAGGGTTATATGTATGTGTGTATATATTTACATTTAATTTCTAAAATTCTAAGTGTCTGTTGTGAATATGATGGCAGACAACATTTGGGTTATGAGACTTGTTAAAATAGATTGAAAAGAGATGACAGTTTTTTGATCGTTGGTAATATAACTGAATGGTTTTAGCTGAACAGTTGTCAGAAGTTAGCCCAGCTTGTCATTGGTGCTGGTTCTGTTCCCCCCACCGTGGACTTATTTTGTTTTCATGTTTAGAAACAGTATATTGCTTCATGTGTAAGTTGCACACTTCTGACATCCATATTACGTAATCACTATCCCACCTATCCAGTCTTCCACATAGGGTCAGCCTTAGATCTATAGGATTTTTGACAAATGTATTATATCTAGTTGTGTTGAATTTAGTATTTTTTTATTAGCCTGTAAATAAAGATGGCCTCTCCTACATTAACATGGTATTAATCGCATTAAAAAAATAAACATTTTGCAATTCTTTCATGTTATATATTTTATTTATTATTTATTTCTAGTAGCTTCTGTTATTTGTACCAGCAAGTCATAAAGTCCATGCAAAGGCTGAACCTAGTTACTATGGTGGAACAGTTTTTTTTAGTAGGAATTAATTGTTTGATTTTAGGAACTATTTATTCTGAATTAGTTAAAAGCATATTGGTTGGAAGGAGCTGCCAGAGCAGCTGTGGGACCAGTTTTCTGTTGAATCGTAGAAGAAGCAAAAACTCTAGTCTCCTTGGGTGAGTTTTATATTACAAATATTGATGGTGAATGTTGCCTTTGAGGATAACATTGATAAAAATTAGAAAAAAAATCCTATTAGATACTGTGTAAGAAGGTATTTATCCATTTTATCATCTAAGCATATATGATTTAGAAGTTCCCAAATTCTGTATAAAATAATTTTAGAAATATCTATAAACATTGTTCAGTTTGTTTGCCTCAGAAGTTGTACATGTGGTCATTTATAGTCAACCTAAGAACTAGGTGTAGAATGTGTAGGAATGCTTTTTCTTTAACAAGGGTATCTGAGGTCAATCAGGAGGAAAAACTCACAAATGGTATTTTACTCTAAGAATTAATGTAAACCATATTTCAGAAAATTACTTGAGTTATGAACATTTAGAAGTATTTATTTTTTTGTCATTGAGTAACTTTGATTTAGTCCTAATACAATATGCTGTGTGTCAGCTTCCAGTTCACCAAGCAATTTGGAAAAGTCTTTTCCCCAGAATTCACCCACATAGGATATTGTTCTTTTTGTTACATTAAAAAGATTATTTTATTTAAGGGGTTTTATAATTAACCTTTTAAAAAATTTTTTAGCTGAAACGTATTATTGTAAATTACCGTGTGCTGTTGGTGCTAAATATTTGTCTGATCACAAATCTTTTTCAGGTGTATTTTGAGAGCTACAGTCATGGTCGTGGCAGCCAGGAGAATGCACCCCTCAGCTCTGCAGCAGGAAGGAACATAAGGGACTGAAGGCCCTCCAGCCTCTGCACTCTGGTCATCCCCACATTAACGCACAGGCTCTGCCTCACGCTGCTGCCACCCAGGGACTGAGCATGGCACAGAGTTGACTCCTTCACTTTGGCTTGAAGACTACCTGACGGTCTTGCCAGACTCCTTTAGGATTGCATTATAGTCTCTAAGTCACTTTCACCCAACCTTCCTTCTTTCATTTACCTGGGGTAGTGCCTGCATCAGGGGCTGGTTGCCTCCCAGCCTCCCACCAACCCCAGCTCCCACCCTGCCAGCACTGCCCCTAGTAAGTCTGTTCTATAGCTGATCCCTTCTTGGTCTTGGTGTCTGCTTCTTGGAGGACCCAGACTAACACAAGTGGACCATGAGTGAGATCTGAGAAAACAGGTTAATAGGAGATTAGGAGCTGGTTCATCTCCCTCCCAAAGGATGAAGAGGATGACATCCTGGCCGGTAAGTGGTGTACATATAGGCCTTGGCACAAGGTTATGGCTCAGTTACTAGATATTTCACAGATGGTGTGCAGAAAAGAGTTACCAAAGCAGGCCTGAACCTGTTATCCTTAGAAAGGCCTGCTTTTGAGGTTCACCTGTGGCTACTGTCCAGCAGTTTGGATTTCACGGGTGTTCCCCCCATTCCCTAATTGATAAGAGTGGTTTACTGTGCCTGAAATGTTTGTACAGACAATAGGGTTTATGTTGTACACCTGCTTTCCTTCTGGGAATCATGAATTTGGTACATGCTAGGCAAAGAGTGCCTACTTGACTGGGCACAATAAAAACCCTGGACTCCTATGCCCAGGCTTAGGCCAGCTTCCTGGTGGACAGTACTTTATACATATTATACATCATTGCTGGAGGAATTAAGCTCATCCTATGTGACTCCATTGGGAGAAGACTCTTGGAGCTCATGCTCATTTCATCTGGACTTTGTTCATGTGCCTTTTCCCTTTGCTGATTTTGCTTGGTGTTCTTTCTCTGTAATAAATCACAGTTGTGAATACAGGTCTATGCTTAGTCCTGTGGGCCCTTCTAGCAAGTCGCTCAACCTGGGGGTGGTCTTAGAGACCCCAGAAACAGGTGGTAACTTAGGCAAATATCCCCATGGAGAGGAATTCTCTAGAAGTTCAGTGAGGCAGGTGTTTGATAAATACAGAAAGGACAGTGTCTACAAAAACAGCAGAATTGGCTGGTTACTGCTTGGTTGTATTGATGACCTATAGAAGGATAATGAGAGACTGAGGGATGTTATCAAGCTGTTAATACTGAAATGTGAGAGCCGAAGGACCTCTGGGGAGCTCATAAGGAGGCCTTTTCTCCTGCAATGGAAGGATTGAAACAGCCGAGGTTCAGGCTGAAAATCTAATTGTTACAGTCACAAAGCTTCAGAGATTTGACTTAAATGTTCAGCCACATTATATTTTGTGAAATTCAAGGTGCTGGTAGGGAAAACCTAGAACCTTGAAACATGCCATGGGGACACCTGGATGGATGCCCCTGAAGGTGTTGACTCTGCAGTCCCTACTGCATCCTATAGTCTTGCAGAAGCAACCCAGCCTTCCCTAGTAAGTCACCTTTGCTTATGCTGGAAGATGCTGCAGAGGCTGCTACCCACCCCTCCTCCTCCCACCCTTTTCCCCCTCTCCCCCGCAGCCCAAGACAGTAACTGCCCCTCTCTTTCTTCGCTCCTAGGCCTATAGCTAGGGTTAAATCCTAGCAAATCCTGGCTGCAGATATGCAGGGCCTGGTAAGGGAGAAGAAAGACCACACATCAAAAAAGGTAAGATTTGGCTAGCGTATCCTGGCAGAAGCCAAGGAAGTGCTGCTGGTATTAGATTTTTGACAGTGCCTGATAAAGAGCTAAACTCTCCAGTTGAAAGAAAGGATTCAAATTGGAAAAAAATCCAGCAAAAAGTTCTTTATGAGGAATATACCTAAGGATACAGAAAGTTTGAAAGTGAAAAGATAAAGAAGATACATTAGGCATATATTGTCCAAAGGCAAGCTGAGACAGTTATGTTCATATCAGAGAGAATAGACTTCAAGGGAAAAAAAAGCATTATCAGGCATGGAGAAAGCTACTTATAAAGTATAGTAGGTTTACGATATTGTTTTAGTTTCAGGTGTACAACAAAGTGATTCAGTTATATATATTTTTTCTTCAGATTATTTCCTATTACAGGTTGTTACAAGATATTGAATATAGTTCCCTCTGCTATACAATAAATCCTTGTTGTTTATCTGTTTTATGTATAGTAACTTGTATCTGTTAATTCCATACTTTTAATTTATCCCTCCCCCCTCCTTTCCCCTTTGATTTCCATAAGTTTGTTTTCTATGTCTTTGAGTCTGTTTCTGTTTTGTAGATAGATTCATTTGTATTATTTTTTAGATTTCATATTTAAGTGATATCATATAATATTTATCTTTCTGTGTCTGACTTCACTTAATATAATATTCCCTAGGTTGTTTCATGTTGTTGCAAATAGCAATATTTCATTCTTTTTTCTGGCTGGGTAGTATTGCATTGTATACATATACCACATCTTCTTAAACCAGTCGTCTGTTGATGGGCCTTGGGTTCTTTCCATGTCTTGGCTATTGTAAATAATGCTGCTGTGAACATTGGGGTGCATGTATCTTTTCAGATTAGAGTTTTCGTCTTTTCTGGATACATGCCCAGGAATGGGATTGCTATATCATATGGTAGCTCTACTTTTAGTTTTTTAAGGAACCTCCATACAGTTTTCCATAGTGGCTGCACCAATTTACATTTCTACCAAGAGTGTAGGAGGGTTTCCTTTTCTCCACACCTTCCAGCATTTATTATTTGTACACTTTTTGATGACATCCATTCCGACGGGTGTGAAGTGATAACTCATTGTGGTTTAAATTTGCATTTTTCTAATAATTAGCAAAGTTAAGCATCTTTTCATGTGCCTTTTGGTCATCTGAATGTCTGTATCTTCTTTGGAGCAATGTCTGCTTAGGTCTTCTGTGCATTTTTTGATTGGGTTGTTCGTTTTTTTGATATTGAGTTGTATGAGCTGTTTGTATATATTTTGGATACTAATGTCAATTGTATTGTTTGCAAATATTTTCTCCCATTCCATATGCTGTCTTTTTCTTTTGTTAATGGTTTCATTTGCTGTGTAAAAGCTTTGAAGTTTGATTAGGTCCAATTTGTTTATTTTTGCTTTTATTTCTTTTGCCTTGGGAAACTGATCTAAGAAAATACAGCTACGATTTATGTCTGAGAATGTTTTGTCTATATTCTCTTCTAGGAGTTTTTTGGTGTCATGACAAACCATTTTGAGTTTAGTTTTGCATGTGGTGTGATGAGAGGTTCTAATTTCACTGATTTACATGTAGCTATCCAGCTTTCCTAGCACCACTTGTTGAAGAGACTGTCTTTTCTTCATTGTATATTCTTGCCTTCTTTGTCATAGATCAGTTGACCATAGGTGTGTGGGTTTATTTCTGGGCTCTGTGTTCTTTTCTGTTGATCTATATGTCTGTTTTTGTACCAACACCACACTGTTTTGATTACTGTAGCTTTGTAGTATTGTCTGAAGTCTGGAATGATTATGCCTCCAGCTTTGTTCTTTTTCCTCACAGTTGTTTTGACATTTCTGGGTCTTTTGTGGTTGTGTATAAATTTTAGTATTATTTATTCCAGTCCTTTGAGAAATGTCATGGGTATTTGGATAGGGATCGCATTAAGTCTGTAGATTGACTCCCTCTTGCAAGAGCACCGGAATCACAACTAACTGCTGAACAATCATCGTCAGGAAGACACTGGAACTCAGCAAAAAGATACCCCACATCCAAGGACAAAGGAAAAGCCACAGTGAGACAGTAGGAGGGGCGCAATCACAATAAAATCAAATCCCATAACCGCTGGGTGGGTGACTCACAAACTGGAGAACAATTATACTACATAGGTCCACCCACTGGAGTGAAGGTTTTGAGCCCCATATCAGGCTTCCTAACCTGGGTGTCTGGCTATGGGAGGAGGAATTTCCAGAGAATCAGACTTTGAAGGCTCGTGGAATTTGATTGCAGGACTTTGACACGACTGGGAGAAACAGAGACTCCACTCTTGAAGGGCACACACAGGGTAGTGTGCACATTGGGACCCAGGGGGAAGGAGCACTGACCCCATAGGAGACTGAGCCAGGCCTGCCTGTTGGTGTTGGAAGGTCTCTTGCAGAGGCGGGGGGCAGCTCTGGCTCACTGCGAGGACAAGGACACTGGCAGCAGAAGTTCTGGGAAGTACTCCTTGGCGTGAGCCCTCCCAGAGTAGGCCAGACAACAAACAGGGAGGGAATGCAGCCCCACCCATCAGCAGACAAGCAGATTAAAGTTTTACTGAGATCTGCCCAGCAGAGCAACACCCAGTTCTACCCACCACCAGTCCCTCCCATCAGGAAGCTGGCACAGGCCTCTTAGATAGCCTCATCCACCAGAGGGCAGACAGCAGAAGCAAGAAGAACTACAGTCCTGCAGCCTGTGGAACGAAAACCACATTCACAGACAGACAAAATGAAAAGGCAGAGGACTACGTACCAGATGAAGGAACAAGATTAAAACCTCAGAAAAACAACTAAATGAAGTGGAGATAGGCAACCTCCCAGAAGAAGAATTCAGAATAATGAGAGTGAAGATGATCCAGGACCAAAGAAAAAGAAAGGAGGCAAAGATCAAGAAGATGCAAGAAATGTTTAACAAAGACCTAGAAGAATTAAAGAACAAACAGAGATGAACAGTACAATAAATGAAGTGAAAACTGCACTAGAAGGAATCAATAGCAGAATAACTGAGGCAGAAGAATGGATAAGTGACCTGGAAGACAGAATGGTGGAATTCACTGCCACGGAACAGAATAAAGAGAAAAGAATGAAAAGAAATGAAGACAACATAAGAGACCTCTGGGACAACATTAAACACACCAAGGTTCACATTATAGGGGTCCCAGAAGGAGAAGAGAGAGAGAAAGACCTGAGAAAATATTGGAAGAGATTATAGTCGAAATCTTCCCTAACATGGGAAAGGAAATAGCCACCCACGTCCAGGAAGCAGAGAGAGTCTGAGGCACGATAAACCCAAGGAGAAACACACCGAGACACATAGTAATCAAATTGACAAAAATTAAAGACAAAGAAAAATTATTGAAAGCAGCAAGGGAAAAACGACAAATAACATACAAGGGAACTCCCATAACGTTAACAGCTAATTTCTCAGCAGAAACTCTACAAGCCGGAAGGGAGTGGCATGATATATTTAAAGTGATAAAAGGAAAGAAACTACAACCAAGATTACTCCACCCAGCAAGGATCTCATTCAGACTCAGTGGAGAAATCAAAAGCTTTACTGACAAGCAAAAGCTAAGAGAATTCAGCACCACCAAACCAGCTCTACAACAAATGCTAAAAGGAACTTCTCTAAGTGGGAAACACAAGAGAAGAAAAGGACCTACAAAAACAAACCCAAAACAATTCAGAAAATGCTCATAGGAACATACATATTGATAATTACCTTAAATGTGAATGGACTAAATCCTCCAACCAGAAGACACAGGCTCACTGAATGGATACAAAAACAGACCCATATATATGCTGTCTACAAGAGACCCACTTCAGACCTAGGGACACATACAGACTGAAAGTGAGGGGTTGGAAAAAGATATTCTATGCAAATGGAAATCAAAAGAAAGCTGGAGTAGCACTACTCATATCAGATAAAATAGACTTTAAAATAAAGAATGTTGCAAGAGACAAGGAAAGACACTATCTAATGATCAAGGGATCAATCCAAGAAGAAGATATAACAATTATATATGCACCCAACATAGGAGCACCTAAGGCAAATGCTAGCAGCTATAAAAGAGGAAATTGGCCGTAACACAATAATAGTGGGGGACTTTAACACCTCACTTACATCAATGGACAGATCATCCAGACAGAAAATTAATAAGGAAACACAAGCTTTAAATGACACAATAGACCAGATAGATTTAATTGATATTTATAGGATATTCCATCTGAAAATAGCAGATTATACTTTCTTCTCAAGTGCACATGGAACATTCTCCAGGATAGAACACATCTTGGGTCACAAGTCAAGCCTTGGTAAATTTAAGGAAATTGAAATCATATTAAGCATGTTTTCTGACCACAGTGCTATAAGATTAGAAATAAATTATGGGAAAAAAACCGTAAAACACACAAACACATGCAGGCTAAACAATACATTACTAAATAACCAAGAGATCACTGAAGAAATCAAAGAGGAAATCACAAAATACCTAGAGACAAATGACAATGAAAACAGGACAATCCAAAACCTATGGGATGCAGCAATAGCAGTTCTAAGAGAGAAGTTTAAAGCAATACAATCCTACCTCAAGAAACAATAAAAATCTCAAACAATCTAACCTTACACCCAAAGGAACTAGAGAAAGAAGAACAAACAAAACTGAAAGTTAGTAGAAGGAAAGAAATCATAAAAGTCAGAGCAGAAATAAATGAAATAGAAACAAAACAATAGCAAAGATCAATAAAACTAAAAGCTGGTTCTTTGAGAAGATAAACAAAATTGATAAACCTTTAGCCAGACTCATCAAGAAGAAGAGGGAGAGGACTCAAATCAATAAAATTAGAAATGGAAAAGGAGAAGTTACAGCGGACACCACAGAAATACGAAGCATCACGAGACTACTACAGGCAACTCTATGCCAATAAAATGGACAACCTGGAAGAAATGGACAAATTTTAGAAAGGTATAACCTTCCAAGACTGAACCAGGAAGAAACAGAAAATATGAACAGATCCATCATCACAAGTAATGAAATTGAAACTGTGATTAAAAATCTTCCAAAAAACAAAAGTCCAGGACCAGAAGGCTTCACAGGTAAATTCTATCAAACATTTAGAGAAGAGCTAACACCCATCCTTCTCAAACTCTTCCAAAAAATTGCAAGGGAAGGAACACTCCCAAACTCATTCTATGAGGCCACCATCACCCTGATAACCAAAACCAGACAAAGATACTACAAAAAAAGAAAATTACAGACCAATATCCCTGATGAATATAGATGCAAAAGTCCTGAACAAAATACTAGCAAACAGAATCCAACAACACATTAAAAGGATCATACACCGTGATCAAGTGAGATTTATCCCAGGGATGCGAGGATTCTTCAATATACGCAAATCAATCAATGTGGTACACCATATTAACAAGTTGAAGAATAAAAACCATATAATCTCAATAGATGCAGAAAAAGCTTTTGACAAAATTCAACACCCATTTATGATAAAAACTCTCCAGAAAGTGGGCATAGAGGGAACCTACCTCAGCCTATTAAAGGCCATATCTGACAAACACACAGCAAACATCATTCTCAATGGTGAAAAACTGAAACCATTTCCACTAAGATCAGGAAGAAGACAAGGATGTCCACTCTTCCCACTGTTATTCAACGTAGTTTTGGAAGTCCTAGCCACAACAATCAGAGAAGAAAAAGAAATAAAAGGAATACAAATTGGAAAAGAAGAAGTAAACCTGTCACTGTTTGCAAATGACATGATACTATACATAGAGAATCCTAAAGATGCCACCAGAAAACTACTAGATCAGTGAATTTGGTAAAGTTGCAGGATACAAAATTAATGCACAGAAATCTCTTGCATTCCTATACACTAACAACAAAAGATCAGAAAGAGAAATTAAGGAAACAATCCCATTTACCATTGCAACAAAAAGAATGAAATACCTAGGAATAAACCTACCTAAGGAGGTGAAAGACATGTACTCAGAAAACTATACAACACTGATGAAGGAGATCAAAGATGACACAAACAGATGGAGAGATATATCATGTTCTTGGATTGGAAGACTCAATATTGTGAAAATGAATATACTACCCAAAGCAATCCACAGATCAGTGCAATCCCTATCAAATTACCAATGGCATTTTTCACAGAACCAGAACAAAAAATCTTAAAATTTGTATGGAAACACAAAAGACCCCAAATAGCCAAAGCAATCTTGAGGGGAAAAAACAGAGCCAGAGGAATCAGGCTCCCTGACTTCAGACTATACTACAAAGTTACAGTAATCAAAACTGTATGGTACGGGCACAAAAACAGAAATATAGATCAATGGAACAGGATAGAAAGCCCAGAGGTAAACCCACACACCTATGGTCAACTAATGACAAAGGAAGCAAGGATATACAATGGAGAAAAGACAGTCTCTTCAATAAGTGGTGCTGGGAAAACTGGACAGCTACATGTAAAAGAATGAAATTAGAACACTCCCTAACATCATACACAAAAATAAACTCAAAATGGATTAAAGACCTAAATGTAAGACCAGACACTGTAAAACTCTTAGAGGAAAACATAGGAGGAACACTCTTTGACATAAATCACAGCAAGATCTTTTCTGACCCACCTCCTAGCATAATGGAAATAAAAACAAAAATAAACAGATGGGACCTAATGTAGAACTTAAAAGCTTTTACCCAGCAAAGGAAACTATAAACAAGACAAAAAGACAGCCCTCAGAATGGGAGAAAGTATTTCCAAATGAATCAGCAAAGGAGTAATCTCCAAAATATTAAAACAGCTCAAGCAGCTTAATATTAAAAAAAACAAACAACCCAGTCAAAAAATGGGTGGAAGACCTAAATAGACATTTCTCCATAGAAGACATACAAATAGCCAAGGTGCACATGAAAAGTTGCTCAACATCGCTAATTATTAGAGAAATGCAAATCAAAACTACAATTAGGTATCACTTCACACTGGTTAGAATAGTCATCATCAGAAAATCTACAAACAACAAATGCTGCAGAGGGTGTGCAGAAAAGGGAACCCTCTTGCACTGTTGGTGGGAATGTAAATTGATACAGCCACTATGGAGAAGAGTATGGAGGTTCCTTAAGAAACTAAAAATAGAACTGCCATATGACACAGCAATCCCACTACTGGGCATATACACAGAGAAAACCATAATTCAAAAAGACACATGCACCCCATTGTTCATTGCAGCACTGTAGCCAGGTCCTGGAAGCATCCTAAATGCCCATCGACAGACAAATGGATAGAGAAGATGTGGTACATGTATACAATGGAATATTACTCAGCCATAAAAAGAAATGATATTGGGTCATTTTTAGAGACATGGCTGGACCTAGATAGAGCCTGTCATACAGAGTGAAGTAAGTCAGAAAGAGATAAAGAAATATCGTATATTAACGCATATATGTGGAATCTAGAAAAATGGTACAGATGAACTGGTTTGCAGGGCAGAAATAGACACAGATGTAGAGAGCAAACGTATGGACATCAAGGGGGGAGAGCGGTGGGGGCGTGGGGATGGTGGTGTGATGAATTGGGTGACTGGGATTGATATGTATACACTGATGTGTATAAAATTGATGACTAATAAGAACCTGCTGTATAAAAAATAAGTAAATCTGTAGATTGCTTTGGGTAGTATAGCCATTTCAGCAATATTAATTATTCTAATCCAAGGGCATGGGATATCTTCCCATTTCTTTGAATCATCTTTAGTTTCCTTTATCAATGTTTTATAGTTTTCTGCTTATAGGTCTTTCACCTGCTTGGTTAAATTTATTCCTAGGTTTTGGGTTTTTTGGGTTTTTTGATGTGATTTTAAATGGGATTTTTTTTTTACTTCCTCTTTCTGATATTTCATTGTAGTGTGAAGAAATACAACAGATTTCTGTATATTAATTTTGTATCCTGCTACCTTCATATTCCAATGTGAAAATAATGCTAATCTTGTATATGCCAATTTAAACTAGCCTTAATTTATAAAGTAAAAATAGAACCATAAGAAAATTGTAAAAGTCCCTCACAATAGTGGAGATGCAAGAAAACTTTCAAAGAAACTAGGAGAGGAGGAAAGATTTAAACAGCAAAAGTAACCAGATTGTTTTAAAGTTCAAGTTAAAGAGTATATTTGGTTATAAAAGCCTTAGCCTTTAAGTAGGGTGATAGATGAATGGACTATAAGAGGAAAATTAGATACACAAAGTGTAAAACAGACAACTAAAACTTAGACTCTGTGCTTTGGAAAGGTAAAATTTGCAATTTGCTAAAGTGCCAGCAGGGGGCAGAAGATTCCCAATGTGATATTTTACTGCCACCTGTTGTTAAAGCTGGAAGGCTTTATAAAGATTATCAAATAAAATACTGTTTATTATGAGGATGAACAAACTGAGGACTAGGAAAGATATTACTTTCCAGGGTCACACAACTAGTAAGTGTCAGAGGCAGAACTCAAATCCATCTCTTGGTTCATCTTTAATAGGCCATATTCAAAGAGGGAAAAAGGAAATACACATGAAATTATTGGTTTTTCAGTCTTGCTCTCCCAATAATTATTTTTAGTTTTAAGAAAACTAAATGGTGCAAGGTTTGACGAAGCCTAGGATTGATTCTGTTTTGATTTTTTTAACTTTATTTATTTATTTTTTGGCTGTGTTGGGTCTTCATTGCTGCACATGGGCTTTCTCTGGTTGTGGCCAGCAGGGCCTACTCTTTGTTGTGGTGCGCGGGCTTTTCGTTGCGGTGGCTTCTCTTGTTGTGGAGCACGGGCTCTAGGTGCACAGGCTTCAGTAGTTGTGGCATGTGGGCTCAGTAGTTGTGGCTCTCGGCTCTAGAGCGCAGGCTCAGTAGTTGTGGTGCACGGGCTTAGTTGCTTCACGGCATGTGGGATCTTCCCGGACCAGGGCTCGAACCCATGTCCGCTGCATTGGCAGGTGGATTCTTAACCACTGTGCCACCAGGGAAGTCCAACTGTTTTGATTTTTAAAAATGATGGTTGAGCTGGATCTGGATTTCAATAGAAATCGTTTCTTTGTAGTTGAGTGACTGTTAGAATGCAAGAACTTCTCAAGTTACAAGTAGAGTCCTTCATCCTTGAGACTGTAGCATTCCCCCTCCTCCCACACACAAATGTGTGTGTGTGTGTGTGTGTGTGTGTGCGCGCGCACGCCTGCCTACGGTCCCCAATTCTTTAGTAAGCTGTGTTTGTGACATTCAGGGAAGTATCATTTCACTAGGTGCCTTCCTATTGTCATCCTCACCATTGTTAAGGGCATTTTTACCTCTGCCTATGGCTGTAACAAGTGGATTATCAGCTTCTGAAGGTGGGAAAATAGTAGAACTAAAAAAAAATTAAAAACTGATTTTTCAGGGGAAAAAGACAAACTGTTGGCTATACCAGTCATGAAAAGGAGAGTACTAAAGGCAAATGCACAAAATAGGAAATAAGGGAGAAATAGCCATAAAAGCAGAGGGAACTAAAAGAATAATGAAAGACTGTTTTGTTCAATTCCATATGAATAAATTTGAAAACTTCTCTAAGAGAATACAATTTACCAAAACTGAAGTTTTAAAATCTAAACAGATTTCCCTAGGAAAAAAATAGAAAAAAATTGTCAGATTGCTGCCAACCCTGACACATTACTCCAATATATAGTTTCACAGGGCAATACTACTAAACCTTTAAAGGGCAGATAATTCTAATGCCTAGCAAGCGAAGAACCTAGGAAGAGAAGAAAACTTCTAAATTGTTTTTGTCAAGCTAAAAAAACCTGATAAGGATTGGCACAAAGAAAAAAATGAAAGGGTATCTTGAAAAAGAATATTAATGCAAAAATTCTAAATAAGATATTATCACTGTGAATTCAGCAGCACTTTAATAGACTCATACACCATAACCAAATGTTTAACGTTAAGGCATCTATTGGTATAATGAATCATTTGGCTGGGTCTAGAGAGGGATCCTAGGGAAGAAAATCATTTGCTTCTAATTCCATAGATGCTGAAAAGGCATTGGTCAAATTCAATACCCATTCTTGGTGAGGGGAAAAAAGGGACATAGTCCAATAACATATACTCCAACATAATCTATGCCCCAAAGCCAGCATCATGTTTAGTAGGAAGATACTAGAAGCATTTAATATGGCACTGGAGGAATTAAATATACATATAAGTATTATAAAGGAGGTTGCATCAACACTATTTGCAGACATTATGATCACATTCCCAAAAAACTAAGTCAACTAAAAACTACTAGAAATAAGGAATTTAGTAAAGGAGCAGTATGTAAACAAATCAATCAGGACAAAAAATTAATTATATATTAAAATATATATGTCTGTAACTGCTAATACCAACATAGTGCTTATCATGGGTCAGGCACTGTTCTAAAGGTTTTACAACATGTATTAACTCTTGCCGTGTTCACCATAACCCCATGAGGTATATACTATTATGATCTTCATTTAGAAATAAGGAAATGGAGTCAGAGAGAGGTAAAATAACATTTTCTTGGTCACACAACCAGAGCAGAATTTGAACCCAGGCAGGCTAGTCCCAGAATTCATGCTTTTTTCCACTAGGGCCATAGTGGTTCTTGATATATAAAAGGAGGGATGTGGGATCATTTACAATGACAACAAAAAACACCTAAGCATAAATTAAACCAAGAATGTATATTAGTTATATGAAGACCATTTAAAATGCCCTGAAAGGATGCAAAAGAAGGCTTGAACAAATGGAAAGGTTATTATAGAAAATAAAAATTCCATTAGAAAAAAGAATGGGAGATAAAGCATATGAAAATTATAGGCTTAGATCGCTCTTGGAAGAAAGGACAGGTAATTAGAAGGGCTTTGGGATATTAAGGGAGAGTTCTTTACATTTGTGAGAGATTTGAACAAGTTTATAGGTCGAGAGGAAGATAGCAGTTCATAGGGAGAAGTTGAAAATAAGGGAAATGGAAATAATTGGAGGGAAATCAGAGGTGAGGGAGAGGCAGTGGGTGAAGGTTTCAAACACCTTTTCCAGCGACACAGGAGGGAAGGATTGGAGTAGATACAGCTTTTTGTGGGAAGAGGGATGGACAGGTAGTTGTAGGATCTGATTTTAATGACTTTCCTATAGGTTGGAGGAGGTGGCAAGATCTCAGGGTAAAGGGAAACTGTGCCGAGTGGCATTGCTTTGGAATAGCTGCTGAGAGAGATGGAAAAAGAAGTGGATCCAAGATAAGTGAAAGGGTTGAGGAGTAATGAGCCCCAGGTAAACTGGAAACTGGGAGTTGGTAAGATCCCCTGTGTGAATAGCTACGCAGTGTTTTTCTGCTGCAGTGATGGAGATGTGAAGATGGTTTCCTGAAGGGCACTTACGTTGTCGGGGCCTCAGGTTTGGCAGTCCAGGAGAGACTATAGAGTGAAAATGCTCAGACAAAACAGTTCAAGTGATGGATGGGGAAGAAGAGGCAACTGAAAAAGCTTAGCAACCAGAGGAAAATGACGGATCTAAGCATTAAAGAAATTAAATTAAATCTCTTAATGAGATCAATGAATAAGTAGGATAAAAGGTGAGGAATCAGAAGAATTGGAGGGTTTGAGCAGAGACAGAATTATTATTAAGATTTCGGAGCTGGAGTTCTTGCTGATAACAAGTGGACGTGTGTGGAGGTGGTTTAAGTGAACTGCAGGTTTCTAGAGTAAATGTCAAAAAATCATAAAAGTGACCACGGTGGACACTGAACTGTTCAACATGATTAACAGAGGAAAAATGGAGAAGAATTGAGCTAGGTGACAGTCCTCAGTCAATGGGGAAAATGGCTTGGAAGATATTTGGTGACACACGGAGAAGAAAAGGTGGTAGCGCTAGCTGGCACGAGTATCATAAAGGCAGAGAGTTTTGCATGGGGCTGAAGGAGAGAGTGGATGGGGAAGTGGGAATCAGGAGGAAGGTGTGCATTGTGGGATGGTTGAAGAGAAAAGGCAGCCTCCACTTGAAAAGGACTAAAAGAAATGGTGTTGGAAGAGAATTTAGACTTCAGATTGGGCAGAAAGAAAAGGAGGCAGTATTTACTGATCACCTCTTTATGCAAAACACTGATATAATTAGTCTTCACAACAGCCCTTTTATAATCCTTTCCACTTTAGGGATTAAGAAGTGGGTTTAGAAATCACCAGTGTTAAAAGATACACTGAGGCATATTGAAATTTTTAAGAGTTTATTTGAGCATTTATGGATTCTAATTGGGTAGAGACTAACTGGAAGTAGTTAGGAGCACTCCACCAAAGGAGCCAGAAGAAAGAGAAAGTATGGAAAGTATGGAAGCAAAGAAAGGAAATTATTTGATTGGCTAGAGCATAAAGACTAGTGTGCTATTTGTGATTGGTTGTCCTTAGCTTTCCATTTCATAACCTTGAGTTATTTACAGGCTTAGATTTTGGTTTGCTTACCTAGGCTGCCATGGCATTAGAGCCATATCAGTCTCATGTCCTCCTTGTTTAACTAGTTTAACACCAGTATAATGTGCCTGAAATCATGTATTTAAAAAGATTAAATCCCAGGTTAAACCTGAGTTCTATATGGTTCTACAGCCTGTGCTATTTGCAATAAATATGATATCTTCTGTCGGGGTGGTATCATTCCAAGATGGCAGACTAGATAAGAAAAACTGTCTATGAATTCCTGGGTAAAATAAAATCAGAATTCTTTTTTTTTTTTTGCGGTACGCGGGCCTCTCACTGTTGTGGCCTCTCCCGTTGCGGAGCACAGGCTCCGGACGCGCAGGCTCAGCGGCCATGGCTCACGGGCCCAGCCGCTCCGCGGCATGTGGGATCTTCCCGGAACCCGTGACCCCTGCATGGGCAGGCGGACTCTCAACCACTGCGCCACCAGGGAAGCCCTCAGAATTCTTTAAAAGGCCCAGCTAATCTTAAGAAATAAAGGGAAATACCCAGGTATCAGAATCAAAGAAGAAACTGACAGAGTGACAGGCACTGACTGGAGCTGAGGCTCTGGGCATCCTGGGGTTGGGAGGGTTTCAGCTCCTTAGATGCTGGGTATTTAACCTCCAGGAAGGGATAGGAAACAAGATTTGGGGTTAGGCATGGCAGGAACAGTGAAAGAGTGAACCTAAAAAAATCTTCCCAATAAGACAACAAAGGATGAATGAATGACCCTGGGTGATGAGGGCAGTCTCCCCTGAGGCATTAAAACCAGAGGGCTGTGCTGCACACAGGCTTGGGTCTAAACTTTCAGTATAGTCTAGGAACTGCCAATCCAAAAGTTAAAATACAAACCGGTGCAGGGTGGGTGATACTCCTGGTATTAGGGTTGCCAGATTTAGCAAATAAAAATTAAAGGACATGAATACTTTTTTAGTATAAATCCCATTGCACAGAATATACTTGAACTAAAGAATTATTTGTTTTTCATCTGAAATTCAAACTTAACTGGGTATCCTGTATTTTATCTGGCAGACCTACCTGGTGTACCTGACAGATACAAATTCGAAACCCCTCAGAAAGGACATTGTCATGAAGTTTTCACAAGGAGGAAAAAGCCCTGCAGAGGGATGGCTCACAATCAAAAGTTTGAGACCACACAAAGACACAGACCATCACAAACAAGAGTCGGTCGAAACAACAAACAGGACAGAGCCTCAAGAACTTCTGCTTGTTCATTCACTGAGCAGATACTTCTTGCACACTGTCCTGAGTGCTGGGAGTGTGCAGGGAACAAAGCAGACAAAAGTCATTCCCCTCATGGGATATGGTCTAGTGGGAGAGTCAGATAATAAGCAAGAAAATAAAACTGTGCCAGATTAGCGACACACATTAAGGAGAAAAGTAAAGGAGGAAAGGAGATAGAAAATGTGTTAGAGGAGAAATGTGCAGTTTTCTGACAGGGAGAGGAAGGATGGGGTCGTGGAGGTCTCAGTGGAGCACAGACTTGACAGAGGTAAAAGGACGCGCCGCGCAGCTGTCTAGGGGAGGAGCTTTCCAGGGAGAGAACAGCAAGTGCAGAGTGTGTCCCTGGCACGTGTAGGTGACAGCCAGAGGGCCCACGTGGCTGGCATGGGGTAAACAAGGTGGGAGAAGTGGGAGATGAGGTCAGAGAGGTGACAGCACGATGGGGCGTGCAGATCGCAGATTTGTCCTGTCCAACCAACACAGTAGCCACATGTGGCCATCTACATGTAAATAAATGAAAATTCAACAAAATTAAAAATTTATTCCTCAGTCACTCCAGCCACATTTCAAGTGCTCCATAGCCACATGTGGCTGGTGGCTACCCTACTGAGCAGCTCAGAGAGTATTTCCATTCTTGCAAACGTTTTACTGGACAGTGTTGACAGAGCCTTATAAATCACTGCACAGACTTTGGCTTTTACTCTAAATGAGATGAAGATGACAGAAAAATCAAAGAGAATGTAAAATTAGGTTTCAAATGATTAAAAGAAGGAATCAAAGCCAGAGAAAATACCAAGACACTGTAGAAAAGGGAAGACTTGAAAAAGAATCACTAGACTGTCCAGAAACTTTTTTATAATTGACATTAAAACCTCAATGATTAAACAGCCGATTAGATAGCAGAATTGGGAATTAGTAAACTGGAGTGTAGTATGTAATCTTACACAGTGCTTCATGTGGGCCAGACGGTGCTCTGAAAGCTTCATTTAATCTTCGTAACAGCCATAGGTAGGGGGAGAGTATTTTTTTTTCCCCCCCCAGGTAACAAGCAAGGAAACAGGTGCAGAGAAGTTCTGGTGCCTTGTCCACCATGCACTCAACAACTGTGCCATGTTGTCTTTCAGGAATTTACCTAGAATGCAGCACAGAATGAGAAAGAGATGGAAAATAAGAGGGATGAAGAGACATGGGGGATAGAATGAGAAGGTCCAATGAGCATCCAATAGGAATTCCAGGACTGAATAAAGAAAACAGCAAAAAGGCAAGTAGTATTGGGAAAAAGGGGCTGAGACTTTTTCACAGTTGATAAAGATGAATCCTAAGTTTCTAGAAGCACAAGTCCCAAGTGAATACAAATGAATTTATAGCCCAACACAAAGTGGTAAAATTGCAGAATACCACAAAGCGGAGTGAAAAATCTTTAAAGCCTCTAGGGGAATTTATTCCCAGAATAGGGAGAGGCTGGGCAAGAGACCCATAGTGGGAGATGAGAGATCTGTAGTGGGCCATGAACACAGCAGTGTGGCTTTGAGAAAGGCACTGGGTGATCGGATGGGCTGTGTTTTGGGGCAGGGACTGCTAGCTGGACTGTATTCAACCCTAGCTTCTCATTAGTGGGACTCAGCTCCTCCCCGTTCCTGGCAAGAGCCTAGGCATGTGCTCTCTCTTAACTCAAGTAAGTACAGGGTGAGCACTGCTCTCAGGACCTTAATAAATATTTGGTGCATGAATGAATGCAAGAGAAGCATTTTGAGAATAGTGAGGCCAAGCTGGTGGCTATACTTGGATTGCTGAACTGATGTATGTATTTATGAAAGGCCTGTGGTGATGTTTTTACAAAAGGCTGTTCATGGTGGCTATAGTTGTGCATATAATATAAATTTGATTTTAGTTTCTGCTAAGAATCTAAAGCAGTGTAAGATAAACACAGAAAAATCTCTAGCATCCTTTTCAGAGGGTTTCTAGGCTGATTATAAATATTGATGCAAGTGTAAATCATAGTAGTAGAACCCAGAGCACAGTTTCAGCAGCCTCTGTGGACAGCATAGTCTTGTCTATCAGAGCAGATGTGTTTCCACGACAATTGTAAAAAGTGACAGAATGCAATCTTTTTGCCTCCCAAAAGGATTTGATAACAGAAAAAACCCAGACAATTGCCTTATGTGCTAATGTTGCAAAACAATGGAAAAGAAAAACATAGTATTTTCCTGCTCTTATCCTCTAGTTTAGGCTTGGCTGTGTTGGGTGTATCAGACAGACTTTTCCACTGCCATCCTGAGCTACACAGTAGGCCATTCTGAGGAAGTGGTGTTCCAAAACAAAGTCCTGTTCTCCCACTTTCTATCATGATTAGATCATGTATACAGGGAAGAAATGTGATAGATGGACACAGACCCACTGTAAAGAAGTCTGTTTTTATGGACTAATATTTTAATGTTAAAAATATATACAGCCCAAATGTTGTCACAATTAATTCTTAACTGTAGTAAGCCTTGGAGGAAGGCACATTCACATCCTTGTTACACATGAGGAAACTGAGACTCAGGGTTAGGTAATGACCAGCTGAATATACAAATGGATCATGGCCATACCATAAGTAAAAACGGAACTCTGGCTGGCAGTGCACAGCAGTAAGCATGGGAAGCCAACTCATCATCCATAGTCACCACCAGCCCAGAACCCAGGGCCTGCTGTATGTAAGTCAGACTTGTAGGAAGTCTACAAGTTGTAGACTGGATTGTTACTTTCTGTAACAATCCAGGAAGCCAAACTAAAACGCATGAAACAATCGACCCCAAATCGCTAAGATTTTATTAATAACTGACAGCTTCCATAATTTTTGTCCCCAGTTCCAACTTAGGACCAACCAGAGGAAGCCAGATGTGCTCCTTCCACTGCACCACCTGCACTTTTATGGAGGCTGAGCCTCAAGTGCCTTCAGTAACCCAGCAAGCAGGACACCAGTGAGAGGCTGGGGTATGTACATTGGTTTGGCATAGTTTATTGCAATTAGTATTCGTAGAAAACCATGTAAACTCACAAGGTAAATGGTTTAACCTCCACAGTAACCACAGATAGTCTGCTGTGACCTTCCAGCACCTCAGTATTCTAAAATCTATGTTTCACAGAAAGTCAGTCATGCAAATAGGATTATAATACATTTTTAGGGAAAGGATCTTTTTGGTACACATTTTCTATTAAAACAAACAAACATACACTTTCCTCTTTGACAAAAGAAGTTAAATCCCCCCACAGTGAACTCACAAAGCAAACTCAGATAAAAACCACTGAACATGAGGTATAGCTGAAGTCTGGGCTAATCTGGAATTACAGACACATACGCGAGGGAAAATTTTTTCTTACAAAATTAGTTCAGTTTCCAACCATCTCAGTAGAAAAGCTCTATGTAGATTTGGCCTCAATCACTTTTGTAGGAACACATGTCAAGTAACTTTTGTGTTTCAGAGTACGATGTGCTATTTCTTTTTTTTTTTTTTTTTTGCGGTACGCGGGCCTCTCACTGTCGTGGCCTCTCCCGTTGCGGAGCACAGGCCCCGGACGCACAGGCTCAGCGGCCATGGCTCACGGGCCCAGCCGCTTCGCGGCATGTGGGATCTTCCCGGACCGGGTCACGAACCCGTGTCCCCTGCGTCGGCAGGCAGACTCTCAACCACTGCGCCACCCACGATGTGCTATTTCTGAAGAAAGTCATGAAAAGTGTGGGTGTCTGACCTTAGCAGTATTTTTAATCTGAGGTACAAAAGCATCTGACAGTAATTTACAGCGTAATTGCTGTGCCACCTTCATTCAGTTTGTTGAGAGAGCAGTTTTGGTTGCCGTTAAGTCTCAGCATTTGGCTTTGCAGACAGTTTGAAAAGGCAGACTTGCATGTGAAAGCAAGTACCTGCCAGGCCTGAGGCGAGCAAGAAGCAGTGTGAAGGCCAGCTGCTCAGGAGCCTGGTTGCACAGGCTGTGGGCAGCGAGGCCCCTGCAGGCTCCAGAGACCTCCTGCACCTTGCAGGTGCTGCACATCCCCACCTGAAGTGGAGTCTAAGGAACTGGCAGCTGCTGAGGTGGTGTATTTTGTTTGTTTGTTCTTTTTAATCTACAGTCATAATTGCAAACAAACAACCACCCTGGTGTGCTTTTCTTGCTTCAAGTAATTTCATTTCTTCCATTAACAACGCTTTTAGTTCTCGATATCAAAGGAAAGGAAATGAGCCATAATAACAACAAGATTAAGTTTAAACAGACCTGCTGCTAACACACTATCAGATAAAATATCTTTAAAAAGTGAACATACTATTACATACGTTTTTGCAACAGCTGCATTCTCCTACATAACCTCCGTGTAGAACCAAAATCTGCGCAAGCAAACTTAAGTTACTTTAATTCTTGTTAAATACAACTCTGTACAGATTGCACATTTTACACCGAAGCAGCTCGGTATCACAGTTAGAGAAATGAAAAATGCCATCTGAAAACTTTCATTTTTCTAGCCCCACAAAACCCAACAGACGCTCGCCCTAAGGGTCAGAACAAAACCAGCTGCACAATTCTGTAAACAGT
>RJWK010025857.1:0-27401 GCA_004363435.1 Platanista minor | reverse complement strand
CAATCTCCCAATTCCTCCCACCCCCCCTTTTCCCTCTTGGTATCCATATGTTTGTTCTCTACATCTGTGTCTCTATTTCTGCTTTGCAAATAAGATCATCTATACCATTTTTAACTTATCAAGTCTTTGGAGTGGCTCCAGTCTCTGTGGGTGTTTATCCCCTTTCACAGGAGTATGAAGCAGGGCAAATAATATGAAGTGTGGATGAGGTAACACAGTTCGGGGGACAAGAACAGAACCATGGACAGAGGCACCCAACAATATTAACTTTGAAAATGTATATTAATAAACCAACAAGTGCTGTGAGTTTGAACTTCTAAAACTATTTTGACATATACAAATCCATTGCACACAATACAACAGGATTGTAATGTAAACAGATGTGATGAATAGGGTCTGTGCTTTGTCTCGCCACACTTAATAGTACACAAATGCTCTTTGGAAACCGGGGAAATCTAGTCAACTATAAATAAAGGGAACTATGATGCCCTCAAACCAAAGCTCATTCAAATCAATTGGATGAGCAATTCTGTCCTAGAAATTTGACCCTTTGCTGTTAGCTAATCACATTTACCAGAGAAAAATACATTAACTGAAAAAAATAAATTGGCTTCTAAAAAGAAATGTGATCTTCCAAGCATAGCTGGTAAGAGGTATTTTACTCAGGTATTTGGGGAAAGGGGGTGTCTTTGGGCAAAGAGATTTGATGACTTATCATTTCCAAAGAGCAAAACTGTTCCTCCAGTGGGAAGAAACTCAATGATACTAGCTGATGAGCAAAATATTAAAGGTTAAAGAACTAGAGCTAAGTAAATTTTCTTTCCTTGGGTAACAGAATAAGAATAAAGGAAAGGACATGGGGTTAAGAAACCTTAGGGGCAAAGCAAATTAAGTTGGTTGACTGGTTGACAGAAGTTTGCTTTTGACCTCTCAGAAAAAAAAAAGCCATGCTAAGGCAATGAGCTAAAAAACTGAATTGTTATGTGCATGGCTATGGTGTGATGTCCTTGCAGTGTTGAAAGTTAAGAGGAGTATCTGAAAGTCAAGACAGTACACAGGGGCTATAAAAGCAAGAGTTGCAACAAAACGCAGGGTGATGAAGTGAAAGGAGAGTTAGAAAGAAGCACAACCATCCAAGAGGCAGTGTAAAGTCAGATGCCATCAAACTTTACCACAAGGAGGTCAAAGAAAAGGCCAACGTTGATAACAAATGACAAACGGTAATATCCGAAGAGAAATGGGGAAGATCGAAGTCACATGTCCTCATATGAATATCTGGATGGTTCCCAGATACACTTAGCTTAAGCAGGATTACATGATCTCTGAGTTCTTCCCCCCTGTGCTTGGCAAAAAAATGATGGAAGGTTGTCTGCAATTTTGACCTGATTTCCTTTTTTGCAACAATAAGGCAGGTTGTTTACATGCAGGAGGGGGAAGAAAAATTAGGAGCAAAAACAAACATGTTATTAATTTGGAAAACAGAAACGTAATTCTAATGATCAAGAAATCTTGCTTGCTAATAGAGCAATTTCCTGAACACTGTGATAAAGAACAAAATGTATAGAAGTTGATACTTTAAACACTGGATTTTTAGCAAACCCTCTTATTTGGTGAGGTCTTTTTTGAAACAAAGTTGACCTTATTTTGTTCTAGGTCACACCAGAGAATTTCCACTGAAAATGACTAACTGTTGCTCTTACCAAAATGGTTTTCATTCTGTGACATTATTTTGTTTCCACCCCAACTGCTATACTGCAATCCTTTTCTGGTACTACCCACCCCACAAGTTAAGGACTTAGTCCTCCACAAGACTGACTCCACTTCAGATGCAGACACACTTTTGGGGTTCCCAGGCCACCCATATTTCTGACTGCCTGGTCACAACTCGGGGGATTCCCATGACCTTCTCAGGTTCGATAATTCACTGGGATGACTCACAGAACTCAGGAAAATGCAATACTTACTGTTATCATTTTACTATAAAGGATATAGATCAGGACCAGCCAAATGAAGCGACTCATAGAGCAAGGTCTAGGAGAACCCTGAAGGCAGAGCTTCTGTGCCTTCTCCCCATCGAATCGAGGTGCATCACCTTCCTGGCACATCAATGTGTTCACCAACCTGGAAGCTCCACTAAGCTTTGGTGCCCAGAGTTTCCATTATATAGGCCTGATTAATGAAAGCACTGGCCACGTGACTGAACTCCATCTCCAGTCCCCCTTCCCTCCACGGAGGTCAGGCTGGCTCAAAGTCCCAATTCTCTAATCTTGTGGTTGGTCTTTCTGGAGACCACCCCCATCCTGAAGGCATCTAGGGAATGACCGAGGGTTACCTCATTAGCATAAACTCAGGTGTGATCCGGGGGCTCATGAAGACCAAAAGCACTTCTATCACTTAGGAAACCCCAAGGGTTTTAGAAGCTTCCTGTCAGGAACTGGGGACAAAGACAAGACAAATTCTTTTTAAGCAACAGACATATTAAATCAAGAACTGAAAACTGACACAAAAACAACACATATTTGCAAGACAAATGGAAAATTCTGTGTTTCTCATTTACAGTATACATCTGAGGGATGAGAATGACAAGTCTGGTATAAATCACACAAAGTTTCTGTGACTTGAACATATATCAGAGTAAGAAAACATCAATCCTATCCCAAAGGAGGGTTGGCTTGAGCAAAAAACAAAGGCAAAATCGGGTTCTTTTCAATACACTCACTTTTTATTTCAATGCTCTCCATTTCCCTAAGTGTCAGGCTTGCTTGTAGTTCTCTGTTGACTATTTCTTCCAAAGTGTTAACTTCAACAAACATTTATTCAGCACCCCCAATGTACAAAGACTGTCATCACTAGGTCCCTGTCCTCACAAACCTGTCAGTCTAAAGGAGGTGACTATTATGTTAACAATTAAGCAGCAGGACAAAGGTAAAAACAAAGGACTTTGGGAGCATTTGAAGCATGAGCATTTTTGAGAGAAATCTTGGAGGTGGCTAGGAGAAGGCAGCACTTCCAAAGGGTCTTGAAGAATGAGTAGGATTTCAGTACAAGACGGAAAAGCAAGAACTTTCCCAGCTGAGTGAAGAGGCACAGAGACCCAGAAACTTAAAACCCTGTTTAGTGAACCCAGGTGGCTGCAACAAAATGCACGTGGCTGAAAAGGTGGTTGAGGCCATATCAGGGGGGGCTTTAAAGTTTGAGCTGATGAGTTTGAATGTTATTCTTCGGGCAATGGAGAGCCACTGAAAGTTGTTGAAGAAGATGCTTCACTGTGCCTCAAATGACTCTTCTCTAAGTCCTTCGGAAGCTTACAGACAAAAACTGAACCAATTAAAAGATTATTGAAATAGTCCAGACAACAAATCACAAAGAACCACGGTCCTGAAGAATGAAAGAAATACCAGAAGAGAGAACCAACAGAATTAAGTAATGGATTGCGGGAGCAGAAACAGGAGGAACTGAAGACAATTTCCAAATGTCTAGCCTGTCTGCCTAGGAATATGGTGTCATTGAAAGAAATGAGGAAATGTCTTAGTCTGCTCAGGCTGCTATAATAAAATACCATAAACTGGGTGGTGTCAACAGCATTTATTTCTCACAGTTCTGGAGGCTGGGAAGTCCAAGATTTAGGTGCCAGCCAGTTCAGTTCCTGTGAGGGCCCTCATTCTGGCCTGCCAATAGCTGTCTTCTTGCTGTGTCCCCACAAGGCAGAGAAAGAGAGGAAGCAAGCTGTCCAGTTCAGTAACAACTAGCACCATTTACCATAATTCTAAAACCTGGCATTGCACTCACTCCAAACATCCTCACCATGATCCCCAAGGTATCCCTGACCTGGTTCCTGCCTCTTTCTTCAACATCATTTATTATCACTTCATTTCGCTCTTGTCATTCAATAATATTGAGATACATATAATTCATGGATAGGTCGCAATGTTTTAAGGTTCCCTATCCTTACTTATGCTGTCCCCTGTCTAGAGTGCTCTTTTCATATCCTAGTCTTCATTTCCTTAATGGTACCTCTCTTTCAAGGTTCAGTTCAGGCAATATCTTTTCATAAAACTTTGCTGGGACATATCCCATAAGCTGAATTGAAGTGTCATCAAATGTCATCGTAGGATATACTGTACCATAACGTGGTCATTGATTCATTTGTCTGCTTCTTCCACTGGACTGCTAGTTCTTGAGAGCAGGGATGGTTTCGTTTTGCTTTCTATCTCCAACACCTAATAGTATACAGCAGCTGACTGCCTGTAACAAAGAAAACAACAACCCCAAAGTGTGCCCAGTTAATTAACTGACTTCTCAGTCCTCAAACATTCATGGGTACTTAATGTACAAAACAGCTCCCTCAAATGTTCTGCTCCTCTTTCCCTTGTGCTACACTTGTTATTTAAGGGTCTGTTTAAAGGGGCTGTGTCTAGACTAGCCAAAGAAGGCAAGAACAAAAAATTCTAAATGTAAATCTCTCAATTTCTCTCAAGTAACATGATCTACTTTCAAAGCACCCCTGTGGACCATTCTCAGGAGAGCAGAATTGAATAGAGCACCTTCTCATGAATCACCTCACTAAGCTGATTCTCTATGAAGAACAGGGGAGAGGGTTTATTTGAAATGAAAACCCTGGAAAATGAGAAACAGAGAATTATGTGGACAAACCAGTCAAGGTTTACTAAAGGTTTAGGAATACTAAAGGGAGAATTTGAGTTTGACACACAAACATAGATAAACCATTTTTCCAAAAGAGAATAAATGTGATCAAAGGAGTTAGAAGGAAAGATGGTTGGGCAGAGAAATCTAGAAGACATTAAATTAGAAACTTCATTTGTTCAGACTGTACTGTATTTTCACTGAGAATGCAAGTTCCTGACCCCAGGATCATTTTTACTGAACTCCCACAGCGAATGAGGCTTTGTTCAGCTGAGTCTAACATGACACCAGTGTAAACCACTCATCAAGCATAGCCAAAGGATCACTACACCAATAATTAATCAGGCTTTCCATTCATTCTCCTTTCCAGGGGTTAAAGAGTTGGAAGTGTTATGTCTAATAAACTGAAACCTGCCAACATCTGCTAGGTCCAGAAGAATCCATTATAAAACAAAAACGTGCCCCAAACAAAAACTAGTTGGCCACTTATATTATTTTCTGAAGCATTTTCAAACACATTCAATCTAAAATTAGATATTCAAAACAAGTTGTTACCAGCTTGAAAAAGAACACAAAGTTAACTACTTTATAAACTTAGCAGAAATAAAGGGTCCATTAATTGTATAAACTTAAGCAAAACCTCATCGTGGCATCTTGCTTAACATCCTGTAAACGAAAAATAGTCAATACCTGTGATAAGAGCAGAATGAACAGCTTCAAAAAGGGCTGATACATCAACAACCATTCGAAAACCTACATAAATGAAAGACTTGTTGGGCCTAATGGAAATATTGATAAATGGAATCTTGAGTAGAGCTATGAAACTGAGTGCTAAGAATTAAAAGAATGCTTATGACTTCTGATTTGCTGGAGGATATGTAACAAGTCAAGAAATTCTGATACATTTTAATATTTCTGAGAATTGTTTTTGTATATTATTCAGGGTTTAATTCTTCAATCTAAAACCTAACATTTTTCGGGCACCTACTGTATATGAGGAATTAGATGAAGTAAAACAAAAAAACTGCTCTCAAAGACCTTACACTCCAGTAGTGGAAACTGACATGTAACTAAACAAAACTGAGGATTCATCTCAACGATAAAAGTGTTGGCAGAGAAAGGGATTATCTCCCTTGTTTGGTGTTCTGGAGGTGCTCACAACTGAAGGATGGGCATTCTGAGAAGGGGAACCAAATGCTTTATCTCACAAACTAGAATATAAGTTCACTGAAGGCAGAGACTGTATTTACTTCTTTGTATAGTTCATAGTACATAGTAAATTTTCAATAATTGTATTTTGGTTAATTGCCCAAGACCGTTCTGCTTGATAAGCCTAGGTGATTTAAAATTGGAAAAACTGGAGGCATCCAATGAAAGAGGAGTCAGTGGAACAATAATAAGTAATATATCTGCACAAGTAATTTTAATTGAGTCCTCACTGCCATGAGGACAATCTGACTCATCTCGTAAGTAGAGATTACCTTTTTTTGCTCTTTGTTTTCGAGCGTGAATGAGCTCGTGGATAGGTCACACGAAGTTTTGAAGTTACTATTATCATAAAATATGACTATTTCCTCTAGATATATTTTCAATTTGTTTTATAAGCTCTGTGAAAAATGGTGCAAATTCAGGAAGCTATTTCATTCCTCTACAAAGTTCTGAGCAAAATAATAGACTAGGAGAGGGGTCTCTGTGTGTATCCATCCATCAGCTGATAGTTTATAGAATGAAAAAGGACAAACATTGATATTACTCTGATTTTTTCTGTTTTCCTAATGAGGAGAATTGGGTTTTTCTAAAGACATAGCTTATTGATGTAGAACGTGTTTATGTAGAACAAATCATTTCCATTAAATACTCCAGATAATGAGAGTCAAAAAGAAAAAGAAAAATCTAGTTAGAGTCCCTTAAATATTCTCCATAGGTCACCTTACCAAAATTAAATATTTTGTAAATATGGTCATTTTCATGCATGCAACACTTGACGATACACATGTGCATTCATCACATCACACTCATCAGAGCCATCAGTAGATACTGAAATACTGTTTAGTGGTTGTCAAATTAAGGATGCAGTCATTTGAAATAGCACCTACGCAGTCTTCATATATCTTCACTCTATTATAGTATATAACTTAAAATTCAATCAATAGTCCATCAAAAGCTATTAAAAGTGTCTATTGATTTTCAGGCACCACTTTAAAATGATTTGCCAAGAGTCCATTATCTTAAAAGCATGTGAGGAGTTGCCCCAGCATGTTCCCCATCAGCCTCCTCCAGGACAACCGTGATCATTAAGTACCCTCCAAGAATGGTGACAATGCCATTGGTACCTCTTCAAGTACCAAGCTTCTCCACAACAGATGGGTTTGGACCAAGATGGGTCTAACATTTCTACATGCTCCTTAGACAGCTGTGTTTGACTCTGGAAAGAGTAATGTTCATTTTTAGGCCCACATTTCCTGAGAGATTAATAGAACTAATTTATTTCAAAAGTCAGTGGGGGGCTTCCCTGATGGCACAGTGGCTGGGGCTCCACCTGCCGATGCGGGGGACATGGGTTCGTGCCCCGGTCCGGGAGGATCCCGCATGCTGCGGAGCGGCTGGGCCCGTGAGCCATGGCCGCTGAGCCTGCGCGTCCGGAGCCTGTGCTCCGCAACGGGAGAGGCCACAACAGTGAGAGGCCCGCGTACTGCAAAAAAAAAAAAAAAGTCAGTGGGACCCTCCTACAGAGCAAGTGGTCCATTAATCCTTGATTTAGTCACAGAGCCTACAGAAATCTTAGAAATTACTCAGGTAAGTGCTTCCCCACTGTCTTTGATGCTCGAACCCCTTTTGCACTAATATGCTATCTTGAGAACTCCCTTAGTAATTTAAAACTCTCATCATTTCTGCCTGGCATATAATAAAGGAGTAACTTAAATATATATATACATATATATATATATATATATATATATATGTATATATATATATTCATTTAAAAAACATTCATTAGGGTCTTCCTAAATGCTATGCACTGTGCTAGATGCTAGGAAGACAGAAGAGAACAAGTCGTACATGGACCCTGTGCAAGGAGTCTGTCGTCTGGCTATGGAGTCAGACAATTTAATCACGAATATTACAATAGGACTTCCCTGGTGGCGCAATGGTTAAGAATCCGTCTGCCAATGCAGGGGACACGGGTTCCAGCACTGGTCCGGCAAGATCCCACATGCCACGGAGCAACTAAGCCTATGCACCGTAACTACTGAGTCTGTGCTCTAGAGCCCATAAGCCACAACTACTGAAGCCCCACACAAGCCTAGGACTTGTGCTCCACAGCAAGAGAAGCCACCACAATGAGAAGCCCACTCACCACAATGAAGAGTAGCCCCCGCTCGCTGCAACTAGAGAAAGCCAGTGTGCAGCAACGAAGATCCAACGCAGCCAAAAAAAAAAAAAAAAAAAAAAAAAAGAATATTACAATAAAGTGGGTTAAATGCTCTGATAGCATTTAAAATACTTGCTCTAGTTTCCATCTCTCTGCTCAAGTTAAAACGGTGTTTCCAGTGTTTTCACCTTTTCCCTTGGATGCCACACAGGCACCTCACAATCAACATGTTAAAAAAGCAAGTGGATGGGGAGAAGGGATTAATTAGGAGTACGGGATTAACGTACACACACTACTATATATAAAATAGATAATCAACAAGACCTACTTTATAGCGCAGGGAACTCTACTCAATATTCTATAATAACTTGTAAGGGAAAAGAATCTGAAAAAAAATGGATATGTGTATAACTGAATCACTTTGCTGTACACCTGAAACTAACACAACATTGTAAATCAGCTATACTCCAATATATGGATAAAATAAAAATTAAATTAAAAAGGCAAGTGGAATGTTGTAAAACAACTATACTTCAATTAAAAAAATAAAATTAAAATAAAAAAACAAGTTGTCTTCCTCCTTCCCTGTCCAGCTCATCCCCAGTGTTCCCTTTGTTTAACAACATCTTCTCCACCTGGTCAAACCAGTAGAAACTACAGTCTTTCAGCCTTTTCCTGATCTCTCAACTTCTATACTGAGCTGTCCCCAAGACGTCACTCTACAAACGGTCTCAAATAAGTTATTTTTATATAAAAAAATATATAACAGTATATTGTTAATTTAAGGCAATTTTAATATATTTAAATATATTGATGATTTTTAAAACTCTCTCCCCCATTTGAAAAGTGACGCATGTTGGGCTTCCCTGGTGGCGCAGTGGTTGAGAGTCCGCCTGCCGATGCAGGGGACACGGGTTCGTGCTCCTGTCCGGGAAGATCCCACATGCCGCGGAGCGGCTGGGCCCCTGAGCCATGGCCGCTGAGCCTGCGCGTCTGGAGCCTGTGCTCCGCAACGGGAGAGGCCACAGCAGTGAGAGGCCCGCGTACCGCAAAAAACAAACAAACAAACAAACAAACAAAAAGTGATGCATGTTGATTTTAAATTAATTGCAAAACAAAAGCAAAACTATATACCAAATTTGCTTTGGGTACCAAATGTACATTACAAATTGGCCATATGTTATAGTATCAAAAATAGATAAAAATTGCTTCATGATATGATTGCAATTTTTTTTTTTTTTTTTTTTTTTTTTGGTACGCGGGCGTCTCACTGTTGTGGCCTCTCCCGTCGCGGAGAACAGGCTCTGGACGAGCAGGCTCAGCGGCCACGGCTCACGGGCCCAGCCGCTCCGCGGCATGTGGGATCTTCCCGGACTGGGGCATGAACCCGTGTCCCCTGCATCAGCAGGCGGACTCTCAACCACTGCGCCACCAGGGAAGCCCATGATTGCATTTTTGTGCTAAAATTTTTTTAAACTTTTAAAAAAATCAGTGGGATCTTTAAAAAATAAACCAACTTAGAGTCTTATGTTCTCATCTAACAGACAAAAAACTGTGACTCAGAGTGGTAATGCAGGTTGTCTATGATCACAAGGACAGCGAGAAAAAGGCAAACCTCCAATCTCCTGACAAATCTCCAGGGAACCGCTTCAGTATTGAACTCAGGGAACATCCCCAGATATCATTATGATTGCTAAAGTGAGATTCAAACCAGCTCATCAACTGGATACCCCACCTAAGGCACAGTATTACAAGCATGCATTTATTTGTAAAAGGTTTCTCATAATAGACACCGCATTATTCTACAACAAAATCACACATTAAATATCAGGCATAACCCAACAGAATTCTTTTCTTCTATCACTGAAGGTTTTAGAGCAGAGGTTGAAAATTGACATCCATGGGCTGGATTCAGCCCTAGATGTATTTGTTTGGCAAACAGTAATATTATTTTTAATTAACAGTTTTAATTTAAGAAATTTTAACCAATAATCAGAAAATTTTCCCATTAAAGAAAAATCATAGTGTGTCAACACTGGTACCATATTTCCGCTTGGCAACAATCATTAAAGCTGAGCAGCTGCTCTGCCTTGAGACAGGAGTTCTCTGCTTTACCAGTGTTCCCACCCCTTCTCACTGTGGCCAATTCCAGCTGGCTCCTCTCATTTCTGTTACTTGCCTGGTCGCTAGGACATCTGAATTTGCAACATACGTTTTAGAGCCTTAGTTGACAATCTTTTGTCCATGCTTTAAAAGATACAGTATGAAAGATTCAAAGGCATTTGAAGGATGAAATCTTTGAGGGAAAGTAAACCATTAAACGTACACCAGAAACAGTAACTTGTTCAGGGTTTTCATAAGCATGTGATCGACTTATTGATATAGTGCCTCCATAACATTGGCAAGACCTAGGTCAAGAATATAAATAGAAGGACTTTGGCCACAGCCTACCTCCTTTCTCTTCCCACCCCCAGCTCCGGCCCACATTGCAAGGGGCCTCTCGTGCACACGTGTGAACAACCGGCTTTAAGTCCAAGGTCTGGTGACAACCCATACCTTATGTACAAGCAGCCATGTCTTGGTCCTAGAAGTGGATGGACCCTGGTGAGAGGCCCATGCACACCATGCACACCATGGAAGTGAGCTAAGGGCCCTTTGAGGAGAGAATTCCAGGATTCCAGAAGAGGAGGGAGGATCTGGGTGGGCACAACCCTTCAACCAATGAATCCTCACACCCCAGAGAGGAGAACAGCTGAAGCAAGGTTATTACATTGTTCTCCAACTTTTGGATCTTTGCCAACCTGATAGGTGAGAAACCTAACCTCTGGATAGTTTTAATTGACATTTCTCTTACTATGAATGAAGTTGAGCATCCTCGACTTTCTATGGAAAGTAAATCATTCACAAGCCCAGGACCACTATCAGCAATACCGTCAACTTGAGATTACCTGGGATATTGGGTGGAGGCGGTCATTTTTCAAATTGTCAAATACCATATAGGATGATTTAATGTTAACATATTTTATTACATTTTACGATTCTACATTTTTCATCCAAAAATGTTTAAAAGAATGCAGAAAAAACTAAGTGTAGGAGCACTGGATATCACATAAAATGCTTACTCCTCCCAAAATGGCCAAGAGTTTCTGCTTCTTAATATATTATTAATATAACAGTACCCAAGTTGGGGAAAGACACAGTTCAAAGCAAATGTTCCGCCTTCCCCTCCCCTCTCTTAGAGGCAAAGACCTAAATAAATGGAGAGATGTATTGTGCTCATGATTTGGAAAATTCTATGCTTCTAAGATTAAAAATCTGATCTCTCCAAACTGATCTATACATCCAGTACAATACCAACCAAAATCCCAGCAGGATTTTTTTTATAGTAAGCAACAAGCTGATCCTAAAATTTACGTGTAAGGACAAAAAATTTAGAATAACCAAAATATTTTTTGAAAAGAGGACAAAGTTAGAGAACACACACTACCTGATGTTAAGACTTGCTATAAAAATTACAATAATCAAGAGAGTGTGGTACTGGTGAAAGGATAAAGACATAGATTATTGGAACAAAAGTGGACCAACACAACCGTGATCAACAGATTTTCAACCAAGGTGCAAAGGCAACTTAATGGAAAAGATATAGTCTTTTCAACAAATGGTATTGTGACAAATTGGACATCCATACACAAAAATAAAAATAAATTTCAATCCATACTTGTGTCTTTGCAAAAATTAACTCATAATGAATTATAGACCTAAATGCAAAACCCAAAACTGAAACTTCTAAAAGCAAAGGTAGGAGAAGATATTTGTGATCCTGTGTTAGGCAAACTTTTCTTAGATATGACACCAAAAGTACAAGCCATAAAAGTAAATTGATAAATTGGACTCCATCAAAAATCAAAACCTTCTGCTCTTTGCAAGACACTATTAAGAGAATGAAAACATGAGCCACAGACTGAGAGACAATATTGGTAAAACATGTATCTGATCAAGGACTTGTATCTAAAATACATCAAGAAAAAAAATAAAATAAAATCTATAAAGAAGTGTCAAAAAATATGAACAATTCAATTTTTTTAAATGGGAAAAATGTTTGAACAGACGTTCACAAAGGAAGATATACAAATGACAAATAAGCACTTGAAAAGTTACACTATTAGTTATTAGATAAAAGCAAATTAAAACCACATTGAGATCTCACTACACACCTATAAAAATGGTTAAAATAAAAATAAATAAATAAAATAACAGTAGCAAGTGCTGGCAAGGATGTGGAGAAACTGGAATATGCACACATTGCTGATGAGAATGTAAAAGAGTAATCACTTCGGAAAATGGGTTGGCATTTCCTTATAAAGATAAACATACACTTATCATATGACCCAGGATTCCTATTTCTTAGGTGTTTATTTTCCAGGTGAAATTAAAACTTCTGTCCACACAAAAGCCTGTGCGTGAATGTTTACAGTGGTTTTATTCATAATCACCAAACCTGGAAACAGCTTAAACATTTTTCAACTGGTGAGTGGATTAACAGACTGGGGTACCTCCATACAGTAGAATACCACGCAGCAGTACAAAGGGACAAAGTGCTGATACACACAGTACTGATGAATCTCAAATGCAGTGCTCTAGTGGAAGAAGTCAGACTCGAATGGCTACACACTGTATGAATCATACATATGATTCCATTTCTATAACACTCTGTAAAAGGCAAAATTAAAGGAACAGATAACTGATCGGTGATCTAAAGGAGTTAGTGGTGGAGAGAAAGACTGACTATAAGAGGGCAGTAGAAAATTTGGGGAAATTATGCAACTGTTCTGTATTTTGATTGTCGGGGTCACACAACAGCATAAATTTGTCAAAACTCATAGAAATGCACACTACAAAGGCTAAAGTTTACTTATGTAAATTACACTTCAATTTTTAAAATAAAACAAAACACTGAATACACCTTACCTTGTCCAGTCCAGCCCTTGGTGATCTGTACCCGCCGACCCCTAGGGCCCATGCACACCATTTCCCTTAACTCCTTATCTGATATCACGTCCTCAATCACAGCAAGTTTAGGGCCTTGTTATTAAGTGCTGCTCCTGCCTGTAATAGACCACGTTCCCTTCTGTTGACTTTGCATGGCTCTGTCCTTCTGGTCATTTGGATCTCGGTTTAAATGCCACCTCCTGAGAAAGGCCTTCCCTGACCACCCAATGACTGCTATTATTTATGTTCCTGTTTTAATTTTTTTGTATTGTCCTTATCATGCCCCAATGTTTTTATCATTTATTTACTGGTCTATTTACTGTCTCCTCTGCTAGAACATGCTCTATGAATATTCAAGGGTCATATTTTTCCATGTATAGCTTCTAGATTGAATACAGCAACAAAAAAATAAAGAGGTTGATTATATGGTTGGCCATATACTTAAATTAAGAGAGCAAGGACATCTTCTATGTCGTTCACCACAACATCCCCAGAAAATGGAAAGTCTCTGTCACACAGTGGGAACTCAACTGCTAGACTTTGAATAAAGGATGACTGTTTCAGTGCCTGCTGTTTCCCTATGGTCATGCTTATAGGCCCAAACCGAAGAACTAAATTATGATGCAACTTGGTCCGACTAGCCTGTCATTCCAGGTCTCTGTGCTCTGATACTTCTTTTATCCTATGGCATTCGGCCTCTCAATCTGGTAGTGACTAAAGCAAGTTGTGGAAATTAACAGCTGCACCACTGATTCCAAGGCCATGCCAGGGGTGTTCCCTGGCAGGTGCCAAGTTTAATTATAAGCTACAAGGGCATGCTCTCTTGCTGGTGTGATGTGGGATCCCAGAAAACTGTGAACATTGGACCCCAAAGGACACTGATCAAGTGTCTCTTTAGTGACATCTATGCTTATTACCACCAAGGCATAACCCAAAGGATTTCTCTTTCTCAGACCATCACTTCTGCTGCTTTTATAACAGTAGAAGGTAAAGAAATTTCTAGGCATTCCATGTAAATTGTATAGAACTATTCTATTCCTCCGTCCCTATTGACTTTAGATACCCCCAATATCTTATTTCAACATCCATAAAGTATATAAGGCCTTTTTAAACTAATTTTCTAATTTCCTCGTCTTGCTAATAGCTCACAAAAGAAAGTTCTTTCATCGGCTTATAAAACTTCCACAAAATAGGCCCTTCTCTAACGGAGCTGCTGTTCAGAAAACCCACTGCCCACACTGCTTGGTGAAATGCTTAGGAAATTTAGAGTAAAATTTGAAGATGCTTCTCTGTCTGATATGAGCTTGGAAACAGAAAGTCCAACTCACTTCAACAAACTAGATGGTCAGTTCAGGCATGGAGGAGTCACACTGTCCTGAAAATTGCCAAGGAAATAGCTTCTTCAAGTTCCCTTAGTAATGCATTAGTTTTCTCTCAGTCTCAGAACTGAAGATTGAAGAATATAGCAAAGGTGTGTGAAACTTGCATGGCATTACGTGGTGTTTTGCAGTTTAAAATAAATAAATAAAACTTTGCTAGTGACTTAGGATAAGTGACTAACTATAAGATGAAGTGGAAAAAACAGGATACAAAATGGTATGTGTATTTTTTCTTAAAAAATGTTTGTGGTAATCAATGTCTAGGTAGTAGAATGACGCATTGCTTTTCTTTTGTACTTTATACTGCTTATTGTTTTAGTTTAAAAAAATTCTGCAGTGAGCATGTACTATTTCACAATTTAAAAAACTATTTTTAAATGCCTTAACATATTTCAGTAAGGGCTCACACATCCTGTAAGTATGAACATCCTCATGGTACAAACAAAAAATTGCTTAAGTGGCACAGGTAGCAACTTGCCCCAAAAGTTTGAATACTCTTTTATTTGCCAACTTTGCAATGAATCCTTCTGCGAGCTCCACCCTGACATTCTAGAGAAAGGAAGTGGAGTTATAAAAAAAGGTTGAAGGAAGAAGAGAAGTGGGGGAGAACATATATTTTATTCATGATTCTGACACGCTGTAACTGAGTCAGTGGTAAATGCCCATCACAGCCCTTTTGAGATCAGCGTGTGAGTCATGAACTGTCCCAGGGATGGGAATGCTCCCAGTAGTTTGGTTTTGGTGATAAAGACTCCAACCACTTGCTCTAACGTTAAAGGAAAGCAAAAGGAACATACGTCACTGGCTGTTAACTTACCGACAGCAGCCTACTATGATTCATTATTTTGGCAAACATATTAGAGATACTAATGTTTTATTTAGAAGTTTTGTACAATTTAGCAATGTGCAGAGGTCACATTTCACAGGGCTTCACCAGGGGTACATCATGTAGGTTTTGCAACTGTATCCAGATCAATAATGTATGACTCTTAATTTAAGCATAGAATAAAAAAAAAATTCAACTTCCTTTATTTTTGTTGTTGTATTAATCTGGGAGCTACCAGTGGAAAAATAATGAACCTTAACACGTTTATTGATCTGATTCACCTATTTGTATCCACTGATTGTAAGGCATTTCTAACTACAAACGTCAATTCTTAAAGGAAGTTATGAATTCTTTACCACTATACTCCACATGGATTAGGAAAAAAATATGCAATAGCTACTGGCTTTGAAGAAAGACAGTCTTTTTTTTTGTTTTTTTTATTCTCCTTTCTTCTTGTTCTCAGAAAAATACAGCCCTACAAAGAGCAAACAATGACATCAAAGCTTTGATCACCACGAAAATTGGTAAGCCTATTACCCTGTTCTGACTAGAACTTCCTGTGTATTGAATTTTTATAAAAGTGTGCGTGTGTGTTTGCTGAGGACCTATTAGGTCAATTTCACATGAATCTTACTGGTTTTTTTTTTTTTTTTTTACTGACCGTAAAGAAAATACTAATACTGAAAAACCTGACTATCAGAATTTTTAGGTAAACTGCCAAGTATTACAAATTTTCTTCAGTCAGAAATTTTAATCATGAGGCTCCACACAGGTACTGTGGTAGTAATTCAAGGTACTTGATTAATATAATTATATGTAATTACTTTTTCTTATTTTAAAAATAATCTATGCTTATAAAACATTCAAACAAGGCATAATGTAAACTGGAAACATAAAGTCCCACTCTGACAAATTACACTTGCCATTGACAATATTATGCTCATTTTGAATAGTAAATCTTTTTGAGGGGCTTCCCTGGTGGCACAATGGTTGAGAGTCCACCTGCCAATGCAGGGCACACGGGTTCGAGCCCTGGTCCGGGAAGATCCCACATGCCGGGGAGCAGCTAAGCCCGTACGCCACAGCTACTGAGCCTGCGCTCTAGAGCCCACAAGCCACAACTACTGAGCCCACGTGCCACAACTACTGAAGCCCACACGCCTAGAGCCCGTGCTCCGCAACAAGAGAAGTCACAACAATGAGAAGCCCACGCACCGCAACAAAGAGTAGCCCCTGCTCGCAGCAACTAGAGAAAACCCGTGCACAGCAATGAAGACACAATGCAGCCAAAATTAATTTTAAAAATTAAAAAAAAAACCTTTTTGAGAGCACAGAGTCAAATAGTTAAAGCTGGCCTTCTGACTGCTGCCTCTACCGACTCAGCAGGTAACCTTGAACATGTCAAGAACAGGTCATCTGTTTGTCAGAGGAAGCAAGTAATTCATTCTTTATTCATGCAGTCAACAAATATATATGTATAGAGGACCCTGTGAAGAGCATTAGGAATCTCTCTGCAAACTGTCTACCATTGTTGCCATATTATCCTTAGAAATTCATATGAGAGCATATAAGCCATTTTCCCCTAAAAAAAAACAAACAAAAAACCCCACCAACAACAACCCACTTATTTGATAATTACTGTGCACCCAGCACTAGACTAAACACTTCTGTGTATGGTGTTTTATTTAATATTCACATTAACTCCATGGACTAGGGACTGTTATTATCCCCACATTATAGCTGAGGACACGGGGTGATGTGACCTTGCTCAGATCCAGGTCACTGCACGTGGGTGAGAACCCAGAGCACCATTTCTGCTGCAGGCCTGTCCTCCCGACCGCAGTGCCGGGTGGCTCCAGTGGACACACACTTTCAGGAGGAGACAATGAAGCCTGTCCATTCTGAGCATTTCACGTAAGTGAGTGATTCAAGGGGCAGGCGGTGATGTCCACAGTGAGGGGGTGGAGGGGACATGGCAAATGGTCAGCTGGAGAAACAGGATGACTCTTGGCCTCTTAGGGAAAGGTGGCTCTGAGAGGAGGGGAGAAAGCAGGTAAGAGGTGACTCAAAAATATTTAACCTGTTTCACAACTTTACCTAGGGGCAAGCTGAATAAGCCCTCGGCGTCTTCTTTTTCTTTTGCTTTTTTTAACATGTAGTTATTCTTTTTCAAATTGTTTTCCCATGTCGGTCATTACAGAGTATTGAGCAGAGTTCCCTGTGCTCTACACTAGGTCCTTGTTGGTGATCTGTTTTAAATATAGCAGTGCGTACACATCAATCTCAATCTCCCAGTCTATCTCTCCCCCTAGTCTGTTCTTCCGTACCCCGGCCCCGGTAACCATAAGTTGGCTCTCTAAGTCTGTGAGTCTGTTTCTGTTTTGTAAATAAGTTCATTTGTATTCTTTTTAAATTCCACATATAAGCGATATCATACGATATTTGTCTTTCTCTGTCTGACTTAATCTCCAGGTCCATCCATGTTGCTGTAAATGGCATTACTTCATTCTTTTTAATGACTGAGTAATATGCCATTGGCTTCTATGTACAATTCTCCTCATCTGAAAACTGTTCTGCAGGTGGCATGATACTTCAGGGTAACAGATTGCTGACTGGTCATACCAACTATTATATGTTAGTCAAAGATAATTTCATGAACCACTTTCCTTAACTTTTCAAGTAGGGTGTAGTAGTAATCAATAATTTTTAAATATGGTTTTGTGCAGACACCACTAATATTTTTGTTCACAGTTGCATAGGCTAGATGATACAGATATCTGAAGAAAAAAATAAAATAGAGACAAAGGTGGAAAATATTTCTGGTGTATAAACGAAAACAAAGTTTAGATCTTGTCTGCCTGATGGGGTAGTGACGTAGGATGATTTACATTTAAATTAATTAAAAGTAAATCAGGGGGGCTTCCCTAGTGGCGCAGTGGTTGAAAGTCCGCCTGCCGATGCAGGGGACGCGGGTTTGTGCCCCGGTCCGGGAAGATCCCACATGTGGCGGAGCGGCTGGGCCTGTGAGCCATGGCTGCTGAGCCTGCGCGTCCGCTCCGCAATGGGAGAGGCCGCAACAGTGAGAGGCCCGCGTACCGCAAAAAAAAAAAAAAAAAAAGTAAATCAAATGAAAATTTCAGTTCCTCAGTCACATTAGCCACATTTCTAGTGCTCACCAGCCATATGTGACTGGTGGTTACCCTACTGGAGAGCCCAGATACAGAGCATTCCCATCACCTTAGAAATTTCTACTGGACAGCACTGGTCCAGATGTAAACCCACAGAGTAAGAGACCATTATGTTCATACAGGTAATAACGTAATGAAATGAGAGAAATAATAAAAGGAGGCAGTTTAAGAATAAAAAGAGTTACTTAATAATCTATATTTGTTGAAGAACAAGAAATGCTAAACAGACAAGGTCACTAAGTAATATTACTAAATTGCTATCAAGAGAAAGCTAATTTGTAGTTGTGAATATATTATTAGTCACTATATCTATTATGCTTACTAGAGTTGAAAACTAGATGAAATCAGTAATATGAACAGGAAAACAATTTTTCAAACTGCAAAAATTATGCCAGTGTGTTAAGGAGGCAAGGAAGACCAAGTTGATTGTTAAACAGTGAGAGCCACAGGCTAAGAATCTGGAGAGGAAAACTCTCATAAGTGATGATATGAAAGAACTAGATTGGTTGCCACAATCCCAATGATGTGATAACGAGACAGAGAAATGAAAGAAGAAAATTTGCTACGAGGAAGCTGTGAAAATGAACGAGGTTGCATTTGGTAAGTGGGCTCCCAGTACAACGTGCTGCTGGTGATACACTGTGAATATCGCAAACATATTTTGAAAAAGAAGCTGCAGGATGTGAAATTTGTCTTATTCATTTTTGCACAACTACTATAAGGAAATTTCTGAAATGAAGAAAACACTGCTTCCACCTCCTCTAGAGAAAGACATGTGACCACAAAGGCTCTTATTACTGGGCAGCTCTTTTGTCGGATCGACTCACCAGTGCATCATGTTCCTGGAGGCTGTGCTAAGTCCATGTATGCAAAAGTACAAAATGAACTTGTTCAAGCATCACTAGCATCTTACGGTGAGTTACTTCAATTATTACCTAGTTTTGTAAACGTTCATAGCTCATCAATAAACCTAGTGCCAGAAAAGTCACCAAGTGGAACAAGATCCGTTGCACCTATGAGAGTCCATAAGTTGAAAGCCTGTAAATAGAGGAACTTCCCTACCGTTAACCTATGTTGCCCATGAGACTATGGAGGCTGAGAGAGTTTCAGTTGCCTGAGCTCAGGCAATAATCTAGAGGAGAAGCCAGGGGTGGGCTCTGGGTTTAGGTGCCTGCAAGACCTAGTCCCCTTCTGTGAACTATGCCGTGCAGCTGCCCACCTACTGTGTCACAGAACTGGGTGGGTGAGGGTAGCACTGTTGTCTGGGGGAAAGAGCAGCAGTGTGGACACCTGTTTTAAACTGGGCTACCCCAGAAGCAGGCCTGGAGGAAAGGATGCTGAGTGTCTGTGGTTTATCTGGAAAGTGATCTCAGGAAGCACCTCTTGTGCAGTGGGGAAGTGGGTCAGGGCGGGAAGGAAGTCCATGCAGGGTGTGCTAATGAGGAGATGAATTCTGTGAGTCAGTGGGAATAAATTCCACCAGGACCAGTGGGAAATGATGGAAACCGCTCTTTGGAGTTTTTCACCCCAAAGAGGAAGCTGAGTTGTTTAGTCTCCAAACTTTCTCCTTTATTGGCTGAGGGTTACTCCCAGGGCCATTATCTCTCCAGCCCCTTATGGACTGACCCAGGAGTGCCCCCTCCCCACAATGAGAAAGCCCCCAGGCAGAGAGCCTCTGACACAGAAGGGCTGGTAGAGGTGGGAACACTGAGTGCCAGGAAGGAGGATCCAGGCAGGGCACAGACAGCTGCTCTACCAGCTCGGACAACGATAAGCTTGAATTACAACTCTGCTGCTACATGCTTTATGACTTTGGGCGAATAAGGACCCCATCAAAGATGACACACTGTATTTGGTTGTTCTATATCTGTTATGTCTCCATCTAGAAGCGTTCTCCATCTTCCTTTCTTTTCCATAAAATTGACCATTGACTGGAAGTAGACCAGTTGTCTTACAGAAGGTCCCATTTCATGCTTTTGTCTGACTGTATCTTCAGGTACTATTTTACCATGGTCCTCTACACCCCGTAGTCCCTACAAACTAGGTGTTAGATCTAAAGACACGATTAGATTTAAGCTAAACATTCTGGCAAGAATCCCTCCTGGGAGGTGATCTGTATCTCACAATGCATCCCATCAGGAGGCTCCCTACATCTGGTTGTTCCATCACTAGTTATGCTATCCTCAGTGGGTACGATGGTTACAGCTAGATCGCTCTGGTGCTCAGATTCTTTATTTGTAATAAGCAATCCGAATAGCCATGTTGCTGGATTCCTATAAGAATTAATGATATAGTCAATGCCCCTAACACAATCCATAAATACAGCAGGGGCTCCATTAAGGAGGAGGATAATACAACTGGAATAACTACAGAGGGAGAAGAGAAGAAGGAACTATAATACACAGCTTCAGAAGGACAGAATTTTAAACTGAGTTTTAAGATCAGACAAGGGAGAATTGCCTCCTGGTGTGAATTACAAAAGAGAACAAAAATACGAAGTGCGTGGTACAAATAGCAACATGGATTGTGAAAGAGATGAAAGTCAAAGCAGGAAGGCTGTGATCAGGAGAGACTGTGGGAGGATTTTGGTACCATGTTAAGTCCTTTGGCTTTAATTTTCTGGCATTAAAAAGCCATCACAGGTGAGATTTTGTTTTTAGAATCATTTGACTTGTGTTTCAAGAGTATAATGATACCCCAGATCTTTTGTTTGCTCTTCAAGACCCTCTCTCACCTTTCTCAACCTAGTTCTCTGCCCCCAGAGGCCACTCTGGCTGGACCACATCAACACACTTTCTTGGTTTCTGGCTTCTGTGTGGTTTGGACCAGTTGGGAGCCTGGGCAGTAATGAGACAGGCTGGGACCTGGGACCCTTTGCCGCAGGGCTGCAATGCTGGCACCTGGACAAACATCTCCTCGAGCAACGAAGTACAAAGAAACTATAAGGGACTAAAAATAACGGCATGCATGTGCAGTTGGGGCAAATTCTGGACAAAAGACACAAAAAGACCCCAAAAAACCCCAACTGCCACTTCTGAAGAGCTGGGAGCAAAAGCGGGGTACTGCGCTTGCCCCCTGCACTCAACACCACCAAAGGGGTGGGCAAAATACCTAAGCCACTCCTCCGGCCCGACCCGTGGACACACCCCTACCCTCACTCCATATAAGGAACCAGCTGGCCCCCCTCGGGGAGCCAGTGAGCAAGGGAACCTGTTGTTTGTTCTCACTCCCCAACTGCTGCAGCAGGAGCCCCAGTAAAGCCTTGCCTGAATTTCTGGTCTGACCTCTAGTCAATTTCTGTTGATTGGGGAAGGCCGGGAACCTTGTTCCGTATCAATCTGAGTTGCCATATGGTTCCTGCTGCATATACGAATACAGTACAGGTATCCCCTGTTTTATGAAAGTTTGCTTTATGCCACTTTGCTTTTTCAAAAGACCTACATTAGTGTCTGCTTTTGCTAACCGAAAGAAATCCAGAGAGGATTTTCACCTTTACAAAAAAGGCGAAAAGCAAAACTAGCATTCAGTATTTGTTTTGCAGGGAGCAACAACGGCACCACCAAACTGCTTCCCTGGGAACGACACTCAGTTTCTCAGCATCAAGCGGCCACAGCTCTGAACTGTGTCTGTGAGCATCTGTGCTTCAACTCCATTTATTTTGTGCATCCATTAGCAAGATATGTCTTAAGGTAATTGCTGCTTCTTCGCTTTATGCCATTTTGGTTTATGAAAGATTTCACAGGAATGCTCTACTTTCAGAGAGCCGGGGAAACCTGTAGTACAAAAACGACTCCAAGAGACAGACCCTCAAATAAGATGAACGTGTGGTAGAGGAAAGAAACACTAATTACCAACCTCTGCTAAGTCCAGTTACAGATGTGGGGACTGGATCAGCTACAGTTTGTGTCACTTGATTTTTTTTTCTTTTTTCCTATGCTGCCTTGCATGAAAAACCCCCCAGTGGTCACTAGTGTTGTAGTTCCAGAAACGGGCATGACTGATTGACGATTCAGCCAAATCACCCCTTGACGATTCAGTAACTGATGGGACTTCACGTGTCCTCTGCGACGGGGACATTAACTTTTTTCACAAACACGAGTGGATGTCAAGAGGCCAAAGGGATGAAGGCGCCAGAGGTCTTGTGTACCACTCCAAATCCAGGAGACTTTTAACTATAAATTTTATGAGTTGTCTCCCTCACCTTCTGGGCCATGATTGGGTTCTCACAATCCAAGCAGAGCTGATGAAGGGATGAGAATGAGACAAGGGTGTTTCTTCCTCTGCTCCCATCCTGGGTGTTGGCTCTGGCTGGCTGCCTTGCATGACCAAAGGGGACAGGTCCGGTCATGGGGGGATGTTATGGCCTGAATCGTGTTCCCACAAATTTGTGTGTTGAAGCTCTAACCCCCAATGCATCTGTATTTGGAATAAGGAAGAAATTAAGGTTAAAGGAGGGTGGGATTTGCATTCTTGTAGAAGAGATACGGGAAGGCTTACTCTGTCTCCACTGCATGAGGACAGAGCAAGAAGGCGGCCATCTGCAAACCAGGAGAGAGCTTTTACCAGAGACCTGAGTGCCTGGCACCTTGATCTTAGACTTCCCAGCCTCCAAACTGTGAGAAAAATCTTCTCTTGTTTGAGTCAGTCCTTGGTATTCTGTTATGGCAGCCCAAGCAGACTGAGATGGTGGGTCTCTCCCTAGAACCCTCTCATTTCAGGCTTTTGTTACAACTCCTTGACTTGCGATCTCAGACCTATGGACTGTTAACAGCCCCACTATTCCTTTTTGTTTCTGTCACGTGCACACACTTTTATGCACAGCCCCTTTAATTTTTATTGGAGCATAGTTGATGTACAATGTTGTGTTAATATCAGGTGTACAGCAAAGTGAATCAGTTATACATATACATACATCCACTCTTTTTTTAGATTATTTTCCCATATAGGCCATTACAGAGTACTGAGTAGAGTTCTCTGTGCTATACAGTAGGTCCTTATTAGTTATCTATTTTATATATAGTAGTGTGTATATGTCAATCCCAATCTCCCAATTTATGCCCCCCCCCGACCCCGGTAACCATAAGTTTGTTTTCTACATCAGTGACTCTATTTCTGTTTTGTAGATAAGTTCATTTGCACCCTTTTTTAAGATTCCACACATAAGCGATATTATATGGTATTTGCCTTTCTCTGTCTGACTTACTTCACTCAGTATGACAATCTCTAGGTCCATCCATGTTGCTACAAATGGCATTATTTCATTCTTTTTAATGGCTGAGTAATATTCCATTGTATATACGTACCACTTCTTCTTTATCCATTCCTCTGTCGATGGACATTTAGGTTGCTTTCCATGTCTTGGCTGTTGTAAATAGTGCTGTGATGAACATTGGGGTACATGTATCTTTCCGAATTATGGTTTTCTCCAGATATATGCCCAGGAGTGGGATTGTTGGATCATATGGTAGCCCTATTTTTAGTTTTTTAAGGAACATCCATACTGTTCTCCATAGTGGCTTCACAGCCCCTGTATTAATCCCCTCTTTATTTATTCTATTTTAAGCATGTTAGCTTTTTCCTATTGGGCCTTAACTGATGTCATAGCTCTAGATTTAACATGAAAGATGAAATGCAGAATGTGAGAAATTAGAGGCTAGGGGACTTTTTCTGGGTCCTTTCTCTTTATTTTTTTTTAAAGATTTTTTTTTTTGGATGTAGACCATTTTTTTAATGTCTTTATTGAATTTGTTACAATACTGCTTCTGTTTAATGTTTCAGTTTTCTGGCCATGAGTCATGTCAGGATCTTAGCTCCCCAACCAGGGGTCAAACCCGTACCCCCAGCATTGAAAGTTGAAGTCTTTTTTTTTTACATCTTTATTGGAGTATAATTCCTTTACAATGGTGTTAGTTTCTGCTTTATAACAAAGTGAATCAGTTATACATATACATATGTTCCCATATCTCCTCCCTCTTGCGTCTCCCTCCTTCCCACCCTCCCCATCCCACCCATCCAGGTGATCACAAAGCACTGAGCTGATCTCCCTGTGCTATGCGGCTGCTTCCCAGTAGCTATCTATTTTACGTTTGGTAGTGTACATATGTCCATGCCACTCTCTCACTTTACCACAGCTTACCCCTCCCCCTCCCCATATCCTCAAGTCCATTCTCTAGTAGGTCTGGGTCTTTATTCCCGTCTTGCCCCTAGGTTCTTCACGACATTTCTTTTCTTCTTAGATTCCATATCTATGTGTTAGCATATGGTATTAGCCTTTCTCTTTCGGACTTACTTCACTCTGTATGACAGACTCTAGGTCCATCCACCTCATTACAAATAACTCAGTTTCGTTTCTTTTTATGGCTGAGTAATAATCCATTGTATATATGTGCCACATCTACTTTATCCATTCATCCAATGGTGGACACTTAGGTTGTTTCCATGTCCCGGCTATTGTAAATAGGGCTGCAATGAACATTTTGGTACGTGACTCTTTTTGAATTATGGTTTTCTCAGGGTATATGCCCAGTAGTGGGATTGCAGGGTCATATGGTAGCTCTATTTGTAGTTTTTTAAGGAACCTCCATACTGTTCTCCATAGTGGCTGTACCCATTCACATTCCCACCAGCAATGCAAGAGGGTGCCCTTTTCTCCACACCCTCTCCAGCATTTTTTGTTTCTAGATTCTTTGATGATGGCCATTCTGACCGGTGTGAGACGATATCTCATTGTAGTTTTGATTTGCATTTCTCTAATGATTAATGATGTTGAGCATTCTTTCATATGTTTGTTGGCAGTCTGCATATCTTCTTTGGAGAAATGTCTATTTAGGTCATCTGTCCATTTCTGGATTGGGTTGTTTGTTTTTTTGATATTGAGCTGCATGAGCTGCTTATAAATTTTGGAGATTACACCTTTCTCAGTTGCTTCATTTGCAAATATTTTCTCCCATTCTGAGGGTTGTCTTTTGGTCTTGTTTATGGTTTCCTTTGCCATGGAAAAGTTTTGAAGTTTCATTAGGTCCCATTTGTTTATTTTTGTTTTTATTTCCATTTCTCTAGGAGGTGGTTCAAAAAGAATCTTGCTGCGATTTATGTCATAGAGTGGTCTGCCTATGTTTTCCTCTAAGAGTTTGTTAGTTTCTGGCCTTACATTTAGATCTTTAATCCATTTTGAGCTTATTTTTGTGTATGGTGTTAGGGAGTGTTCAAGTCTCATACTTTTACATGTACCTGTCCAGTTTTCCCAGCAACACTTATTGAAGCGGCTGTCCTTTCTCCACTGTACATTCCTGCCTCCTTTATCAAAGAGAAGGTGACATATGTGTGTGGGGTTATCTCTGGGCTTTCTATCCTGTTCCACTGATATATATTTCAGTTTTTGTGCCGGTGCCATACTGTCTTGATTACTGTAGCTTTGTAGTATAGTCTGAAGTCAGGGAGCCTGATTCCTCCAGCTCCTTTTTTTGTTCTCAAGATTGCTTTGGCTCTTCGGGGTCTTTTGTGTTTCCATACAAATTGTGAAATTTTTTGTTCTAGTTCTGTGAAAAATGGCAGTGGTAGTTTGATAGGCATTGCATTGAATCTGTAGATTGCTTTGGGGAGTAGAGTCATTTTCACAATGTTGATTCTTCCAATCCAAGAACATGGTGTATCTCTCCATCTCTTAGTATCATCTTTAATTTCTTTCATCAGTGTCTTATAATTTTCTGCATACAGGTCTTTTGTCTCCTTACGTAGGTTTATTCCTAGGTATTTTATTCTTTCTGTTGCAATGGTAAATGGGAGTGTTTTCTTGATTTCACTTTCAGATTTTCCATCATTACTGTATAGGAATGCCACAGATCTCTGTGCATTAATTTTGTATCCTGCTACTTTACCAAATTCATTGATTAGCTCTAGTAGTTTTCTGGTGGCATCTTTAGGATTCTCTATGTATAGTATCATGTCATCTGCAAACAGTGACAGCTTTACTTCTTCTTTTCCGATTTGGATTCCTTTTATTTCCTCTTCTTCTCTGATTGCTGTGGCTAAAACTTCCAAAACTATGTTGAATAAGAGTGGTGAGAGTGGGCAACCTTGTCCTGTTCCTGATCTTAGTGGAAATGCTTTCAGTTTTTCACCACTGAGGGCAGTGTTGACCGTGGGTTTTTCATATATGGCCTTTATTATGTTGACGAGAGTTCCCTCTATGCCTACATTCTGGAGGGGTTTTATCATAAATGGGTGTTGAATTTTGTCGAAAGATTTCTCTGCATCTATTGAGATGATCATATGGTTTTTCTCCTTCAATTGGCTAATATGGTGTATCACGTTGATTGATTTGCATATATTGAAGTATGCTTGCATTCCTGAAATAAACCTCACTTGATCATGGTGTATGATCCTTTTAATGTGCTGTTGGATTCTGTTTGCTAGTATTTTGTTGAGGATTTTTGCATCTATGTTCATCAGTGATATTGGCCTGTAGTGTTCTTTCTTTGTGACATCCTTGTCTGGTTTTGGTATCAGGGTGATGGTGGCCTCATAGAATGAATTTAGGAGTGTTCCTCCCTCTGCTATATTTTGGAAGAGTTTGAGAAGTACAGGTGTTAGCTCTTCTCTAAATGTCTGATAGAATTCGCCTGTGAAGCCATCTGGTCCTGGGCTTTTGTTTGTTGGAAGAATTTTAATCACAGTTTCAATTTCAGCACTTGTGATTGGTCCGTTCATATTTTCTATTTCTTCCTGATTCAGTCTTGGCAGGTTGTGCATGTCTAAGAATTTATCCATTTCTTCCAGGTTGTCCATTTTATTGGCATAGAGGTGCTTGTAGTAATCTCTCATGATCTTTTGTATTTCTGCAGTGTCAGTTGTAACCTCTCCTTTTCCATTTCTAATTCTATTGATTTGAGTCTTCTCCCTTTTTTTCTTCATGAGTCTGGCTAATGGTTTATCAATTTTGTTTATCTTCTCAAAGAACCAGCTTTTACTTTTATTGATCTTTGCTATCGTTTCCTTCATTT